>NW_001799630.1:277687-357714 GCF_000165425.1 Paramecium tetraurelia | reverse complement strand
GCTTTTTAATTTTTTATGATGATATTTGAAATTTAATCTGGATTGCATTTTTCTTTGAAATTAAATCACAGCCCTTTATTAATTATAATATTTTATGGAGCATAAAAAACTATTAGAAAATGTGATGATTGATTTGCTGAAGGATCCAACGTGTCCAATTTATCAGGTAAAACATTTTTATTTATTATACATAGTATTAAGATTGGCAATTAACAAACATATGCTATTAACTCTAATTACAAAATTTCAGTAATATAAAAGATTAGGATTTTCAAAGAAAGTTTGCTTAGTTCTTTATAAATTATTTGGAAGCTGAAAATGAAATTGAAAATATTTTAGAATAATCCTCTATAAAAAGAAGTGATTTCAAGAAAAATAATGTAGATCGTTCTCAGCAAAAAAATTAAGGTTTGCAAAGTAAAAGTATAATTAAATCAAATTAAGAGTCAAACAAGGAGAAAAAGGATTAAATCGATACTCCCAAGAACAAGAAAAAAGTTAAATTAAAGTAATCAAATCCCTTTGAAATTGAAGAAAATCCATGTGCTCACAATCCGACAAATTTAGATTTGAAAGTACCATAAGATCAAAAATTATCTCAGTGTAGTTTTGATCCTCTTAATGATAATCATCATGATAAAAATATTTCGAAAGAAAAAACATAAAAAAGCACTTCTAATGAATAGGTTTAAATGGAAGATTTGAATGAAAGAAAAGATAAAGACAATAACTAAGAATGTAATCAAAAACAAAAGAACAATAACATAAATGACTTCAACAATTAAAAATAATCTCATTAAATAACCAAACCAAATGATAAAATTGAAACTAAAAAGTAGTTACAAGTTTAACAAAAAAATGATGAAAGAGAAAATAATAGGGTTAATGATAATAATAAAACCAACGATTCAAACTCTAGAAAAAGTAGATAAATTCAAATTAAAAAAAAACCTTCCAGAGCTATAATTGACACTTCTCCAGAAGAGGATGAATTTGTAATACAAATTTCTGATTCTGAGTCTTTAAAAAAAAGAAATATTTAGGAATTAAGAAACACATAAGGAAAGCATTAAATGGATGATCTAATCTAAAATAGGAAAGCTCAACAAAGTGATCATAATTAAAGATCGAAAATATTAAATCCATAGTAAAACTTAAAAAATATGAATTTCAATTAAAAAAAATTAATTGAGAGACCTATTATTTCCCCTTTAATTGAAGTTCCATAATTTAATCAAAATTCATTCTAATCTATTGGTGGAATTGAACTTCAGATTCAAAAGCAAAAATAATTATTAGAAAATCAATTTAACATTATCTAATCTTAACCTGCCTACCAAAAGCCAGATAATTATTCAATGAATGTAGAAAAAAACAATTTAAATAATTCTCTAACTAATACAAGCAATTGCATAATATAATAGAAAAATTCTTTTTGCGATTTTCAGAATATGGATTCTGCCCCTCTTTTGAATCCTTTACATGAAACTCCAAAAGAATCCTCTAAATATGTTGCTCAGAACCTACAAATCCACAAAAATGATTATTTAGGTGTAAATCTAGAAAGAAATAATCACCAACCAAAATAAAATCTTTAATACTGGAATTAAAATTAATTCCCCTACTAATTGTAAAGCCATATACAAAGTAACCAACTACCAAACTAACTCTTTTATTAACCAAACATCTACCCTTAATCTAATAGAATTTTTGAAGGTGGTTAGAATTTAGAATTCTAAAAAGATTAAAAACCTAAATTAGAGACATATGATGTTACTACCAGTGGGAATGTGTATCTTTCAACATAAAATAAATCACTATAAATCAAAACCAATCGGAAACAATGTAATTATTGCAAATAAATCGATGGAAAAGTTAAACTGATAGATATAGAAGATGATATAAAAATCTGCTCATCTTGTTTATTAGAAAAATTGAATCCATTCAAGAAAATTATATTTTCTTTGGGATTTTTAGAATATCAATACTAATAAAAGTCGTAAAGTAAAATACATCTAGAATTCACGATCACATAAGAGTAATTTCTAATACCTGGGATATAACTGGAGATTAGATGTGTTGTGATGAATTAAAATGGATTAACAGATTTCACATTCCCTAATTATTGCATTCTTCTAATTAATGGTTAAACCATTAAGGAGTTTAGACCTCTTATTGATAAATCATGTCTAAAGAAAAGAAAAGATCATTGTATTTCAATTAATCTTGATTTTCTTTAAAAAACTTGTGGAATTTATAAGAAGTATACTTTCACATGTGTAGAAATGATTCCGGATTCATAAATGAGGTAAGAGATCCCAAAATAAATATATATTTTTGGATTGTATTTAGTTCAGAATTAAAGTTTGGATTCAGTAATTCATTCAATAGTTAATTAAAGTATCATGTCTCAAATTAAGGTTGATTTTTGTAAAAACGAAATTAAAGTGGATAAATCTAAAGTGAGTCTTATTTGCTAATATTCTTTCGATTTGATGAAAATACCTGCAAGGTACAAAGTAATTTATAATTTAGAGGAGAATTTTGTTAACATCAACAATGTTTTAGTTTAAACAATTATTTGGATATGATGATTCATGCAGAACATATGAAATGGATTTGTCCAATTTGTAAAAAAAATTGTATTAGTTTGAGGATCGATCAATATTAGTGGGAAATATTGAAGAAGATTTAGTAGCTAAATGTTAAAGTTGATTCTATTATTGTTGATTAAAATGTAAAGAATATATATTGAAGTATTAAGGGTAGTTTAGACATTAAGGATCCTCTATATCCAATAATATAAAATACTAAAATTAACAGTTATGGTGATCTAATTCAACATGGATATACTCATTTTGAAAGAAGCTTGCCTCAATTCGACAACGATAATGAAATTATTTCTTAAGATAAATTTTAACCTTAAGGTGAAAATGAAATAAATGCCATTCTAATTGATTGATAAATTATTCTTAATTGTATAATATAAAACAATTATAAAAATTCTTTTTATAAAAGAGCTGGACTAGTGGAACTAATTTTATTATGATAATTTTGAAATGTTGTCATTTCTAATAAAAATTAGCTTCAAAATGACGTGCAAAATTATTTATATATCTCTTAAGAGATTTAAATTATAATTTATTATAAAATTTAAGTTTTTAACTAAGAAATGAGCATAGAGACGATACCCAAATATCAGGCCTTCAATATGTCTAATGATTATAGGGCGCCTATTACATGCCCTTATGGTTGTACATTAAAGTTGGTTGAAGAATAATTATTGCTACATGTAACAAAATGCTGGAGGTAAGATGACTCACTTTATGGTCATTGCAAATACAATTATCTCCATATTTACCCATATTCATAGTTGCCTTTTCATGAATAGAATTGTACGAGCAATATCCCCATGACTGAAGAAGATTTTGCATATAAGCCAGATCCAAACTATAATAATGTAAATTTAGATTGGATCTAAGATGAATTGTCATTGTAATATGCAAAATATTTTGTATTTTCAATTTATTTATCCAATAGGCACCCATCTAAGATTAAATTTCTATGTCTAGTAAAGAATAGAGTAACCAAAGTTAACCAACATCTTCTGATTAGGAGAAATAACCTGAAGAATTCGATTAATAATAAAACGTAATCACATCTGATGGGGAAACCGAAAAAGATTTAAAAGAAAATGAATGTAAAACTGAAGATCCAAAAAATTTGAATTTCACTGAAATTTAGTTACAAAATTAAAATTTAAATGATTCTGATAAAAAAGTGGATCAGCTAAAAAATGGAAAGGAACACTCAAATAAACCTTAGTATGATCACATGGAAAACTCAGAAGCTGAAAAATCTATTTCAAAATACATACAAAAACTTCTTAAGAAGATGAGAAAGATTTGGTGATCACATTTTTGTATAATAAATAATTTTATTATATATTTATCAAATTTCAGCCTTGATGATGGATTTAGAGTTTTCTCTTGTATCTATAAACAATTAAGGAGTTAATTTAATTAATTTTAAGTAGATTATCATATAAAATATTTCTGATTGCATAGATAAAAGTAATATTAATTGTATGCTTCATACGATAATGTAATTCATACATATTACAAAGGATCACTTAATTATTTTTATAAAATTCTATCATTATTGGGGCTTAAATTTTGGAAGATTTATAAATTTAAATTCTGTCAAAAGTGTTTGAATTTAAATGTGAGATTACATAAATCAGACAGAGATTAGCATTTGTTATATATAATATAATAAAATATATATTTATTAATGTGGGCAAATATAAATTGCATTTTGAATTCTATTAAACTTAATTGATTTTAATGGCCAAATTGAATATTAATATTAATGTTTCATATTAATTAGTGCGCATTTACTAGTTTATAGCATACTATTTTCAAGATAATGGTATTCTATTTTAAATATGTGTGGAATTTTGGCGATATTCAACATCAAAGGAATTTATTATGAGGTGCGAACTCTAGCATACAATCTATCAAAGAGACAAAGACATCGAGGTCCTGATAAATCTCGTATCATTATTATAGTAAATTTCAATTTTACTTTTATAAGGAAGCTGGCCCAGATACTTATCATATCCTAGCTCATGAGAGATTAAACATTGTAGATTTGAGTGACAGAGGAAGACAACCATTTTAATTAGTGGATGATTAGAATATCTATTACATGTAAAATGGAGAGCTCTACAACTATTGGTCGATCAAACCAGAACTTGAAAAAAAATATTAATTTAGCAGCAATTCTGACTCAGAAATAGTAGGGATGCTCTATAAAGAAGTAAGAGAAATATTTTTAATACAAGTATGGTCCAAATGGTTTTTGGAATCACATGGATGGAATGCATGCTACCATTCTTTTGGATATGAACAATAACACATTTTATGCAGGAAGAGATCATATAGGAATGATTCCTTTGTATTATGGCTACAACAAAGATGGGGCCCTATTTTTATCATCCGAATTAAAAGCAATTCATGATTAAGTAGTTGACGTAAGATAATTTCCCCCAGGTTAGAATTCATAATTAAAAAATAATAGGTCATTTTATAGATCAAACTCATGAAATAAGGAAATGGTACAATCCCCTTTGGCATAATTTTGATCTGATACCAAATGGAGAAATCAATTTTTAGGAAATGAGAGAGAAATTGATTGACGTTGTAAGAAGAGAAATAAAAGGAGATGCACAATTCGGTTTGTTTATTTCTGGAGGGTAATCATATCTTACATTATAATTTTAGTGTTAATTCTTCTATTGTTGCTGGTATTGTTGCAAGAATGATTAAAAATGGAGAAATCGATTTGAGTAAGAGAGGAATGAGTAAAGTTCATTCTTTTTGTATTGGTTTGGAAGGATCCCCAGACTTACATTACGCTTAAAAAGTAGCTGATTATCATGGATTTGAACATCAGTCAATTATTTATACAGTTGAAGAAGCATTGGATTATATTCCAGAAGTCATCTATCATACAGAGACATTTAACAAAAATACAATTAGAACAGCAACACCTATGTATCTGATGTGTAGAAGAGTTAAGGCTCTGGGGATTAAAATATGTTTAACTGGAGAAGGAAGTGATGATTTATTTGGAGGTTATCTATATTTCCATAAAGCACCAAATAGAATTGAATTTCATTAAGAATTAATAAGGAAGTTAAATGATCTATATAAATATGATCTACTCGGAACTAATAAAGCTTGTTTAGCTTGGGGTATTGAAACTAGACCACCATTTATGAATAGGTCATGGATTGAATATGTTATGTCTATTGATCCTAAATATAAAATGGTCAATTCATTCCAGCCATAAATTGAAAAATATGTATTAAGAAAAGCATTTGAAGATTTAGACAATCCATATGTTCCATAAGAAATATTATGGAGATAAAAGGAACAATTCAGCGATGGAGTAGGCTATGGTTGGAGAGATGGAATCATAAAAAGGGCCAATCAATTAATTTCAGATTAACTATTCTCTTAAGCTTCTATTACTTATCCCATATCAACTCCCAGAGATAAGGAACAATATTGGTATAGATAAGTTTATTCTTAATCATTTCCATGTGATAGTGCTGCCTTGACTGTGCCCTATAGTAAGTCAATTGCTTGTTCTACTGAAAAAGTATTTATATACAATATATCTTTAGGCCTTAGAATGGGATGAGGCTTTCAAAAACAATAGTGATGAATCTGGAAGAGCTGTTGTATCTGTACACAAAAATCCATTAAAAGAGAGCCAGCAAGAAGAGGAGAAATCTACAGTTAAAACCATCAAAATGTAAGACCACCCTTAAAAGTGATTATTTATTGAAAATTCGTAAATAATACAACTCGCAAAATTTTTAATTTTAATTTTAATTTTAATTATAATTTTAATTGATTAATTATTAATTATTAGTTATTAATTATTTTATATAAAATAAAAAAAGAAGGGAGCATCAGGGTTCGCACCTGAGACCTACAGATCTGCAGTCTGCTGCTCTGCTACTGAGCTATACTCCCTTAACGACTTTTATCTAATCCTGCTCTATAGATATGGTAGTAACTTTACCGTTGTTTTTATTTTTTTTATAATTGTTATGAATTAAGTTTAAAAGAATAAAAATTAAATATTGCAAATATTAATTTATGAGTCTAACAAGTCGATTTCTATATCAAAGAAACAAATAATCATTTCACTACTAAAAATACTAAGATAGAAATCACTATAATGATAATACCAATGAATTTAGCAAATTGTATGTTAACAAAATTGTCCAAAAATTACCACCTATCAATGAAGATAAAAGGCATTAATCACGTTCATTTCGATATGACACTTAAATTAATTAACCCTCTAATATAAATATTCACGCTTTGGAGAGTATCAAACCAAAATAAAAGTTAAAACCTAAAATTTCACATCCCACAGAGCAAGAATTGAGACTCTCGTTATTAATTAGAAAAGTAACAAATTAAGAAATAAAAGTCATGGGATAAAAAAACTAATCACAAAGATCAGGGCTAATCAACGAAAAATAGGATAAACCATTGACTTTAGATAATTTATCAAATCAAATTTATCAAAAAAAATTGAGAAGCACAAAAAAATATTTTGAAGATCCTCCATAAAAAACAGAACCTACAGAACCATTTATTTGTGGCTGGTTGTAATTAAATAATGATGAAAGTTGATTAATTGATAATAAATTAATTCTCATTTCAATTGATTTTAAGTTTCTTTCTATCTATCAAATATTATTATTTATGCTAAACAAGGAGATACAGAAATAATCACGGAATGGCTACTAATAATAATGGGGATGAAAAGAATTAAAAAAAATCACTTCTAAGCATCAGTTATTGCTAAATATATATAGATTTTCAATTTGAAATTATTAATATTAAATAAAAATTAAGCGATAATTTAGATCTTTGAATGGTCATCTATTTAAATACTTGTATCCAAGTTTATCATAATCTACGTAGATAAAATTGTATTTTTTTAGTGCCAAAATGGAATAATATTCTAATATATATTGGAAATTTTAATTAATATATCAACCTTAATTTTTACCAAAACAGATATTTTTATTATTTACATACAAAATAGGTTCCAGAATTGCCATCAAATAATTTAGATGTTAATATTAATTATCCTTTATATTATTGAAAATTACATGGAATTATATATAAATTATAAAGCACTTAATTAATAAAATAAATTAGAATTAAACAAAAAAAAATCATAGAATTACTACTATCAAGAAAGTAAATATTACTTTAAAAGTTTTAATTATAATTTCATTAATTAAGCATCTTTTCCAATTCACCAACTTTTTTTTCTAAAATATTCATATGCGATGTCTATTCTAATCTCTATTCTATAAATTTTATTTGATCAGAATTCAAAAATTAAACTAGAGGTTTCCAATTTATATTTTATCTTCTTACAATGGGTACAAATTATTCTACAGTTTTATCAAAATCAATTTTGAGTAATTCAACTATTTGAGTAAAATTTGTGTCTCTTGATCTTCGATATTTAGCTAAATCTACTATTAGATGAGTATTATTCTTTTCTTATACCTCTAATATCCATTATCTTAAAATTGAGGTTTCATTAGTGTTTTGCATGATAAATTAATACACTTTAATACCATCATTGTAGTTAAAGAAAAATACTACTGTAGTTTTGAGAGCATTCAATAAGCAATTATGATATTGGGTGTATTCAAGGTTTACTTAAGGTTGTTGAGATTTACTCAAATATTAATGAATTTTTTCCAAAATTGCTTACACTTAGGACCATTAGAATTATCCCTTTAATTGATCTGCAGATTTACTTAAACATTTGGTTACTAATACATAAAATTATTTGGTTTAAGTGTCAGATTCTTTTACTTTTATTAATATATCCAGGAAAGCTAAATATAGATTACATAAATCTTGATTGTTTAAAATCTTGATTAAATTTGAATTGATTAAATTATAACAGCATTTCTATGCTCCATCCTTAACATTATTTTTAGTTGATTATTCAACCATTTTAAATATTAAAGTATCAAAAATAACATAAAATTATTGATACGAAATGCTTTTGTAAAAGTGATTTGATGATAAGATATGAATCAATTTCTCCAAGAACTCATTCATTTTATCATAGCATTCATCATTAAAAAGAGCGCCTAATAGAAATATGATTTGTTCTGCAAAGCTTTAAGAATTCTCAATACAATTGGTTTCTCTGAATTTATAATACATCTAATTAAAGCTTCTCAAAATTATATCATGTTCATTTTCTTTCACATTTAGAATTTAAGAAGAACTGATATTTTTGTTCCCACTGTTTATACTTTGATTTTATTGTAAATTAAAATTTTATTACTATAACAATTTCTTTTATGAACAACTTGGAAAAGTCATTATTTTATCAGAAAGCTACTTTTAAAGAAGTTTTTGAGAACTTTAGACTAATTCTTATTTGTTTTAACAATCAATATTTGAAGTTAAGATGCCTTCAAGCCTAATTGATGGCTTTCTCTACTCTAGAATCTTTTCTTTCAAAATATCCTCTTTATTTATAAATGACATTAAGTAAATTAGGATAGATTTTTACTATAATTAAGAATTACAATTCCATTCAGAGATTTTGTCTTGCATTTATTTAATTATTTAATTAGCTTATGAATTGGAGACATCATCAAATTCATCAAATTAAGCTAATTGTTATATTTAAGTAATTTATTTCTGTGATTCTGCTAATAAATTCATAAGTAATGGCAAAGTTCTTTGAGCTAATTTTGGCATTCCATTTCTTATATATAATAAGATCATCATTTTAATGTAATACGTTATAATTTAATGCTCCAGTTATGTGAGTTTATGCTAAGAAGTCAGATGTTAAAATAGCATCATTATTTCTGTTTGCAAAGGGATGCTTTCCTTAAACCATGAGATTAAATAGCCCCATTTAAAAAAGATTTCTGTGAATTCAGCTGGCTATGCAATTTTTTATCTGACATAAGATGCAGCAGCTAAATTTTATTAAGGATTGTAACTAAACAATTTATCATATAAATTCTAAGGGATTTAAGGTACTTTTAATTGTTCTTTCAATCGTTCAATTTATAGATCACTAAATTATGTCAATGAAAATGGAATTGCTGGTTTTGTTTCTGATGGAACCTTTTTTATTTCAAACAATTATTTTAATGCATTCTAGCAATCAATTACAAGTAGCTTCGCCTTTTAGTTTGATTGATTTTGAAAACCTTTTAAAAATTCTGAAATTAACTATTAATCAATTGTTTTATCACTTAAAGGAATGTATTTAAGTAATAAAGTCAAGACTTCAATTAATTACACCTAAGTAGGAGCATTCTTAAAGCTGATTATAAGTTGAGATATATGATTTGGCTTATATGATTAGAAGCATTTTTCAAATAGTTAATAGCAAAGTTATTTTTAATCTCCTAATTTCTCAACAATGTAATCCATAATGAATGTTAAAATTTACTTAGATTATTAATTAATAGTTAATAAAATATTTCCAAGTTCATTCATATCCTTATTTTTTGTTTTATACTATTTTAAAAACACCTCAACTTAGTTAGTAGTCATTGTAGATTGATACTTTAAATCTTAGGCCTTCCTAATTACCTTATTGTTGTACTATGGGTTACGGCTTAGTTTAATGAGTAACTTCTGGTTTTGAAGTAATGACTTGTTAATTTTATTAGATATTTTCTTTATTTTATTATTAAGTTGATTTCTGTGTACATTAGATTTCTGTACTATTGCCTTATAGAGCTTTAATTCCTTCAAGATAAATGTTAACTTGGGCTTGATACTTTGTAAATTTGTCTCCCTTTAGATCTATCGAGCCATTGAACCATTATACAGTTATACAGATACTTTAGCCAATAACATAATTGCTTTGCTTCTGACTTCCGCATTTCCATCGTCACTTAATTTCTTACAAATTGGAACCAATTATTTTATACAATGAAGTTTAACTAGTTTATCTTTTGTGATTTCATCTAAACAATACTCTACCAGTAAAAAAGCATTAAGTTTTGGGCTGGATGCCTTATCATCTAATAAAGCCTTAATTTCTTCAAATAGATCATCAAGTGTACAACAATGGAAGAACTTTTTTAATGATATTATTGTATCATCAACTATACTTTACTTTTTATCCTTAAGTCTTGCGAATAATGGTTGTATTAGTATTTTAACATACTAACCGAAATTCTTTCTTAATCCATTAGCCAAAAGTCCAGCTATCTTTATACTCATTATACATATGGCTATGTTTTACTCGTTGATTAATTTCTTCAAAAGTTATACAATTGAATACACATTTGGTGATGGTATCATTTTTGTTACCGAGCATGCTTTTTATAAATTTTCTAATTGTTCCTTTTTCTCTTACCATTTCTCAAGTTAAAAAACCTTTTCACACCAAGAATCTGTGAATTTAGGAAATACTTCAACTGCTTCTGCCAAATCATACAATTATTAATTTCCTGTTTCAAAATCCCCATCTTGACTAGGTGCTTTTTGAACTTCTGTTATTGTTTCTGCAATTTTCTTTAGCTCTTATTGGAGTTTCTCATTCAATCCACTAAAAAATGCTTCAATGTTCTTTCCAAACCATCTTGTCACTTCTTTATAAAAGGATATTGCATCAACCTTTATTGTAGTTTACTATGCCTCCGTTAGTTTTGATAGGATGGGGAAAAAAGGTTTTAAATTATCTAATTTCTTGACACCATATTATTGAAGTAACTCCAATAACAGACTGATGGTTGCTTACACTATTTTAGGATTTTTATGAGTTAACTCTGCAATTATAATTTCAAAAATAGCTTATTTACAATATGGAAAGAGTATAATGGCCAATTAATATCCATTTTGTTTTAATTTCTATTATATTAACACTTTTTCTATCAACACTTTTATTATCTCTTTCTGTTGTGAAGATTCTAGTTAATGATGCTATTCAAAATATTTTAGTGCTATTTAGAGAGCCTTCTCTTGGCATTAAACATGTATATCCTGTGTTATTTATAAAATGCACTCATACTCAATTTCTTACTCATTTGCCAATTCCTCGTATGCTTGAAGTCTTACTTTCCAAACCTTTGATTTTATTCTTTACTTCAATGGCAAATCAACTTTATCAAATTACTAAGGATCGAAATCTAATTTATTTGATGTAACTTACCTGGAGGGAACTCTTCCACCATGAAATTTTGCTTTTATTATCCAACCGGCAATTCATCAATATACATTTTAATTTAAATAAATTTAATTTAAGTATTTATTTGTTAAAAATTTAATTATAATTTTCAATTTCCTTAATTATATATAATGAATGTTCAATAAAATCATACTTTTAGATATCACTAATTTATTTAATAATTTCTTAGTTCAAATTTAAGTGGTTATGCAATTATATATCAATTCTATACTGTGTGGGATGGAATAATAGATTATAATTATTATTTGAAAGACTTTTTTTCATTTTTTTTCTGATTTATTAAAATGATTAAATATGATAAATTATCATAATAGTATTAATTTGAATTGTTAGTATGTTATCACATATTTTAGTAATAGTTCCAAATATTATCAATATATTTATTTTCTTAGAATTATTTTAAGAACTCGAATTCAAAGAAAATGATAGTTCTATATTAAAATAACATACTTAATACTAGTATATTAATGCTGATATACCATTTTAATCCGATATCTTATAATTTATCAAAGATGAAGAATTGATTGAAAGTGTCTCTCTTTGAAATCTATTTGTAGAACTTCTTCACCCGTAATTATGTCATTAAAAGAATCTCTTTTGTATTAGATAGAATTAGATATTATTAGGTGTCTTTGATAAATTGCTATGAAAGTAAAGAAATTATCGTTGAGACTTTTAATTTGATTAATATTTTTATTATATATCTAACTGCTAATTTCATGAATGACTCTTTGAGATCTTTGTCAACCAATGATTCTTTAGAAGGGCAGACTAGAAAAAAAAAGAAAAGCAATGCTACATCCAAAAAGACTAATCGTCCTCAAAATATTAGTTATACTGAAGTTGTTGATTTACTTAATCCATCAAATTTGTTCATTAACAAAAATTTAGAAGAAGAATTCAATGCGATTGAATTGTATGGCTATCTTTATTATAATAGAATTCCTGAGACTTCTTATTTTCCCCACTTTAAATTTATTTTAGATGAGAATTTAACTTGTACGGAAACAAAATGGAGACGTTTACCTACATTTGTTAAATTAACATCATGATATTGATTTTATAATTTTTGTCATCTGCTAGTTTTAAAATTATTTTATTCTAAATCTCAAATCATATTATTACACCCTTCCTCTATGATAATTAAAGTACATCTATAAAAATATAATTTTATTAAAATTTAACCATATTGTGAATTTATAAAACTAAAGATATATTTATGATCTTAGATACATAAAAACAAATTAAGAAATTAATAATTATTTAGATTAATGCAATATAACCAATTAAATAGTATACAATCATCCATAATTCACCTCAAATTAAAAGAGACAATACGACGTTGATTTATTTACTTCTCTGAGCCTTAAACTGACGGAATGTTTGGTAATTATTTTTGCTTTTTATGAAATATTATCGAAAACTAACTAGAATCAGTATATAAGGATGATTGAACTTCATCCTATTTAAAATATTATTGAAACCAAAGTCTTAATTTTTTGAGCAATAGATATTTTTCATTAAGGAACTAAAAGTGTTGTCTGCAATCAATTATTAATTAAACAAATATTATTAGGGATAAAAATCCCATTACGATCCATCCAATATTTAGAATTTACAAACGATTCAAAATATTACTTTACTCATTAAACCCAAATGTCAAAATTAAAATTTCTGCTATCCATAAAATAATTTCACAAGTAATTTATTTAGTAAGCTCATTATGATCTTCCAATGATTGATTAAAGAATAAAAATAAACCTTGAGTTAAACTTAATAGAGACACTAAGCTAATTTATAAACAGGGAGTGTTATACAGAAACACTAGCAAGGCTATGAAAGCAACCTTTTTAACAACAATGAATAGATTAAAATAATAATTGAAACGATTTCTTTCTAAATTTAAACCTTCAAAAAGTGACCCATAATTTTATTTGGTATTCGGTAACTTATATATTGCTTAGTCCTTACTCATAAATACGAAACCATTATAGATAAAATATACTTCCAAAAAAAACACAAAAATAGCACAAATACTACTCAATCTTAATATAGGGTGATCAAAATGTATATCCTTAAATTACAAAAAGATAGCTATGTTTAAATCATAGGCAGAAGCCATAAAAGTTCTAATGATTGCACTTTTAAACTCCGTCACAATTTTTAGGAAATATTTTTAGCAACTATTAGCCATTTTGTAAAATAGAAAAGTGAATAAATTAATTTTTTCTCTTTCGTTTAATATCATATCTTCAGAAAAGTCTTTTGTAATTTTATTTATAAAGTACAATAGGGCTTTTATAATCATAAAAGTAGCACTAGTAGTTAGAAATACAAAAAGGACAGAAATTATATTAATTAAAAAAACAGTAGAATACCCTTCTGAATTAAATTTTGGATCAGCTTCTGGAGTGTCTACATATTGAGTAATCAAGTATTCAAAATCAAAGTAAGATTTAATAAAGTCAAATTCAGCAAACCCAAAAATAGTGAAATAGTATTAAAGATTATAAGGGTAGGATACATTAAAATATTTTAAATAACAAATTAGTTACAAAGTATCCAAAAGATTCCAAAATATGTCCAAACCTCCGAATATCATGGCTAGGATTGCTAATCCTAATAATATATAAAGGAAATATGAACTCATTTAAATTAAATTTTGACTATTTTTAAGGACAAATTGATCCTGCTTGATGAAATCAATCAATTATATTGACGCATTGTTAGTTTTAAAGGTATACCCTTGCTAATTAGTAAAAAGAGTATAATTTTAAATAGTTACTGTAATGTTTGGAGAAATTGCAGATGAATTCAATTCTATAGACAAATCTAAACCGACATTAAAATAATCATTTTTAAAAGACGAATAGTCCTTAACGTTTATGACAGTTAATATAAGATTAGGAGTAGTAGAGGTAATTTTGATAAAATCTATTATAGAATTATTTGTAGCAATCTTAACTTCTTGATTGAGTTTCAATTCGATTGTTCTAATGGAATCATAAATAGTGTCTAAATGATCTTCCTTCAGCAGAATTTCAAGATAGTTAATCTTTTCGCATTGAAGATTGCAAATATAGCCATCTTCTACATTACAGTACTAATCACAGCCATCTCCTATTAATTGATTTCCATCATCACAAAACTCCTAAAATGTTCGAATACCATCTCCACATATACTAAAACACTCGTCATCTATTTGGACAAAACCTTACTCTTAGGAACAATTTAAGCATTTATCAGTGCTTAGTTTGTTAAACTTACATTATGTACAATTATTCTATGAAGATTCACACTTAGAACATTCATCAGAACATTGAATACATGCATAATCATTATTTAAATAATATCCATCTATACATTAAAGACATTTGTTGTTTTAACATTATAAACAGATATTATCAATGCAATTAGGATTTTATAGAAAACACTGATTGCATCCATCTCTTGGATCTAAGTTTCCATCATCACACTCTTCATTCCATTAGATGATCAGATCTCCACAATGAGAGTAACAATAATGTGTAATTGGTGGATTGATCATACTATTACAAGGTAGACATTCCAAATATCCATCATCAAAATACCCCTTTTTACATTTACATTCAAAAGTTTCAATATTATGGGCTGATTTCTACCTTGAATTAGGACATGCAGTACATTAGGATATAAGATCAGAATTGTTACACTTGCTGCAGGCATAGTAACATGGTGAACAATCTAATTATTAGATATCGTAATAGCCTGATTAACATATACACTATTTAGTACGTAAATCCAATGTCCTGAATTGAAAATCATTGCATGATGTGCAGATTGAAAAGTCTGAACAAGTATTACAATAATCACTACATTCTAAAAAATACAATTATAAAATTACTTAAACAAATTTCTGTAGTAGTGTCTTCATAATATCCAGCTTAGCATATGCATGTGTTTTATATTGATAACTATCTATATTATTCTGGGTAACATTTAGTGCAATATTCCTCCTTGTATAAACAATATTTACAAGTCTGTTTACATTTTATACAAGCAAAGTCCAATCCATTTTCAAAATAGCCTTATATGCATTAACATTGATAATCTTGTAGTATTCTATTTTATTCTGGAAAACACGTCAAACAAGATGTTGCATCAGAACAAGTTTTACATGTTTCTCTACATAGTATACATTTGTTTGGATAACTAAATTGATCCATATAATAGCCTTAGAAACATTCACAAATATCAAAACTAAGAACTTTATGTTCATTTCTATCACAACTAGCACAAAGCAAAGATGCGAATTAAAGTGCGTGATTATAACCTGCATAAGGTTTTCTTAAGCATTTTGAGCATGAGGGATGGCAATCCTCCTCTGAACAATCAGTGTATGTTGCCAAGGCTAAATTGAATTTGCAAAAACATAAATTTCCAAATTTAACATATTAATCCTTGCAAGTCGTACAATAAAAACCATCAGTGCATGTTTTACAAAAGCTTAAACAACTCAAGCAAGCGCCCTAAGAATAATAATAGCCTTCACTTGGGCAATCATAAAATACTTAAAGATATTATTCTGCTTGTATACAAACAGAATCTGAGGTACAATATTAACAATTTTCAGGACAATTTGCTTAAAGAACTATTATATCATACATTGTACAATAAGAGTTAACAAATCTCTTTATGTTACAAGTAAACCCAATCTCTAAATCAGTATTCGAATGATCAAATTCTTGTTCAAAGTTAATTAAGTAATCCGCAGTTGATGTACCAAGATCTTCCTGAATTATACAACCTGCTGTAACTACGCCACTGAAACAATAGGAATTGGGCGAATTTTTGTTTAATACATATTTGGTTTCATCTATACTCACTATTAAACTCTATTGACTATCCACAGGATCTATCAGTATGGCCTTTAAAAATAGTTTCAATTTATAATGAGGAGACAGGTTGTTAAGTTTCAATTTAATTTAGTAATCTCTCCACGTCAACTCACCTCCTTAGAGATACCGTTTTAAATAAAATTTACAATTTAAGCTTATTGTATTTTCTAATAAATAACAAGGATTCTAAACGTTGAATTGTTATTTTATTGCAAAATTGTCAGTGTTTTGAATCAATAATATTTTCGAAAATTTGTAATCGTTAATTATGCTAATACATTCACTACCTGAAGTCCTTGAAGTTATTGGGCATTCATCAACACATTCATTCTGAAATCTCTTAAAAGGGCAAGTAATTGGACTTAAATAAACAGCATTAACATTAATAGAGGAAATAGCCCAAGTGATTTCCTTTCTTTCTAATGGAATATTTAATTAAAATTAGATTGATTAAGGATCTAAAACATTCTCAAATTTTTATATTATGGTAAACCTTAGGCAAGAATCAAATCCAACTATATAACATAAATGTTGATTTATTGTTACTAAAGCTGATAATTGACTTGCTATAGTATTCATTATTAAGGTTTTAGATATCAAGTAATCATTTAACTTGAGAAACAAATCTAAAGACTATTTTAACTGGAGATTGAAAAGATAAAACTCTGCTTCAATTTAAATATTGATAGGTGTAGCCGTTGGATTACTAATTCTATATTCTACAATTTCATTCTAAATAAATAGGCCTGCTACTTATTTACCTTCTAAAGTAGTTTTACATTCTCTCTAAGTTGTATTGTAGTCTGGGTACATCGTAAATTTTGATGCTGTATCATCATATAATAAATTTATTAATTAGCTGTATTGAATACATGTAGTACCATCAAAAATATGATTAGCAGGACATGAAGTAATACATTATCCTTAGTAATAAGTTAGAAATGACGAATCACATTAACATCGTCCCCATTAACCAATTGTAAAATTTGGCATACATTCAGTGCATTATTTAAATTCATTACATGTTTTGCAATGCAACTAACACCTCTCAGCATAAATATTTAAGTTCTTAATCTAAAATGTGATTGCAGTATTAGTTTTAACATAGAGTGTAGCTTATTGTTGATTCATCATAGTGCTTGAAGTAAACTAAATAAATTGAACATAACTTGTTGAAGAACAGAAATTAGTTAAAATTGATCCAGAAGCAAATCTTTATATTGTATATACAATTTAGCCACTTTCCAAAAAGATAATATCATTGTTTAAAATAGTTGGCGTATGCAATTCCAAAGTATAAAATAAGCTCAGATAACCATAACCAGTATTGATTTAGAATTACATAA
The DNA here is from genome assembly GCF_000165425.1 of Paramecium tetraurelia. Taxonomy (NCBI): domain Eukaryota; phylum Ciliophora; class Oligohymenophorea; order Peniculida; family Parameciidae; genus Paramecium; species Paramecium tetraurelia. The sequence goes on along the minus strand of NW_001799630.1, from coordinate 339,698 downwards.
CACTCCATGTTCCTGAGATTGCTGATTGATAAACCCTTGTTTGACCTTGGCAAGTCAAGTTTAGAGCCGATGTAGTTGTGTCTAGATAATAGGTTACTTTCTCATATGTCTATTGTGAATTGACTCTATTGAAAATTGATATAGCTAGCAAGATCATAATCATCTATTTAAAATAAGATTCCATTTAAAATCTAATTTAATGAATCTAACCATTATAATATAGAAATATTTAAATATGTTTTAATTCTGATAATTATTGTTCATCAGAAATGCTTCTAGCACATTTTGGATTGAATTTAAATTTGTACTTGATTTTTGCATTAAAATGTATAGTCATTTAAAATCTTGTAAAGAATTTCTGTTTTAGCCAATCTCATATATTTTAGAAATATTTCTAGCTAATATTTTAATACTAAATATAATATAGTCAATTTTAATTAATTAAATAGCTGCCTAATGGTAAGTAGATAGTCTATGGTTGTTAATGATGAAAGTGGAGATAATTATTGTAGAAGTTGTAATCCTCAAATATGATTTATTCAGAACTCTATTTTTTTATTTGTGCAATTGCTATTTAACCATTTAATTACCCACTTACAATCTAATTAATAATTTATATTACCTTAACTATATGATGACTCTCATTATCATTTATATTTTGCATACAAATCTCCACCTCAACGATATCATCAATAAAATGCTCTTAATTGTTCGATAACTAAAAGGAAATAGTTCAATAACTTACAACGATTATCTGATTTTTATCATTCTTATGAAGAGAATGGAAATATGTCATTGGATGAACTCTATTATTAATTTCTTCCGATATCTGTTAAGACTATCGATCTGCAGGAGTAAAATAATTCAAGATTTCATTATTAGCAATAATCATTTTAGATATTTCTAAGTCACTTCTCTGAGGATATTAAATTCTTTTGCTTGATCTCTTTGGGACTAGTATTTCTTCAACTTAATATTTTTCTTTTAATCTTTTGGGTGCCTTTTAAATTTCGAATCTATATCCTGATCCATGTTTCTCCATAAAATTTTGATCATATTGTATATCAACTAATGATGATTTTCTCTTTTTATGATAAGATAATTATTAAGATTCAAGATCATGAGATTGTTCCAAATTCTACTGTCTTTATGGCTGTTGTGAAGATAAATCATATTCATTATCAGGTTGTAAATTTGCATTTGATTATTGCATAATTTTGCTAATTCTACTTTTTCTCCTTTTCTCATTATGTGAAGATTATTGAAATTCCTCTTGTTATACACATTATTCATCCAGTGCATTGCAATCCTTTGTCTCATTTCTGCTTTTAGGTTTAAAGTAATCTTCAATAGTCTTTTTCTTTGAATTAACCTTATTTGGAGATTATTATAATTCAACTTTAATGATATCCCTATTTTCAAGACATGATTAACTCCTTTTTCTATTAGACTCTTATTGCTTAGTTTCTATCTAATTATCTTCATCCCCTGAATCATTTTCCAATTGTTCCAAGTCTTTTTTCAAAATCTGTTTAGCCTAATCATGTGCTAATAGTTCATCGTAATTTAAAAACTGAATTTCTTAATGTTCATCTTATTAGGTTGAATTCTTTTACTCCTCGATTACTTCCTAATTAATAATCTATTAATTCATAGAAAATTGAGGAGTATGGTGAGATCTCTTACAAAATTAATCAGGATTTGAAATTGAATCTTCATCGATTTTTTCAAAATCTGAAATATTTACTTAAGAATTCTTGATAACTTTATTATCTTCAAGATACTCTGTTGATTTATTTTCTTCTTAGAATTTCTAGTAATATATTGATGATTCTTGGATTTTGACATTTTCAAGTGAAGTCTAACTGATTGAATCTAATTCTAAATTTTGACAGCTATCCTGAATATCATTGTCATTGTCTACAATAATAGCATTATTCAATTGATCACATTATTAGTTATCCTGTAAACCTAATTGTTCCATCTGCGCTATTAAAGAGACCTCAACTTAATTGCTAGCTTAATCTGTTAAAATAGTATTCTTTATTAAATCTTCTGTCTATGATTGCTATTAGAATGAAATATCTGGTATTTGAAAATCGTGTGGATTTTAATTATGGTAAGTGATTTCTACAAAATCGTTATTCAAATCAAGTGAACTATTATTTGGGCCATAATTTGATGCATCCTCATTTGTTGCTGAATCAACTTGATCATACATTATCACAATATTCTATTCTAAAACTTAACTTCTTTCAATTATTGAATTATCAGACAATGTTGCCATATTAGATTTATCAAATACAATTTCCTTAAGATTATCACTAATCTCCTTCCCTTCTTTGCTTTAATCATCATATTCCTGGAAAGAGTAACGATGATTTGTTAGCTAATTAACTTATTTATTAAAATTAATTGCTATTTTAGACTATTATTTATACAGTTTGACTTTATTTATAACCTCTTCTCTTAGTTCATAATTTAAAAATTCAGACATTTTCTTAATTATGCTTTACCAAAGATATCTGGCATATTAATTCTTATCCTAATTCACTATGTCAAAATATAGCAATAATAAAATCCAAATTTCCTTTTGGTTCAATATTGTAAATCCAATGAAATCTTTTTCTTCAGGTACAAACAATTAAAAAGTAATATGCTTTCGAAGGCAATAATTTGGATCATTAAACATTAGATTTATACTTGTAAAGCATTTCACAAAATTTCCCTGTTCCAAATCTGAAATATTTGCTTGAATGTCCTAAATCAACAATTATTGCTCTTATAATTATGCTTCTCTTTTTTAAGCATTCATTTACTTTGATGTGGGATATTCTTCATATTTCCGAAGTGAAGACATAAAGTTTCTGTCAACAGATGATAACCTTTTCTTTTACATAATTGTTAAATATATTATATTGAAATTTAAATTTCAAAATAATTAGAAAACTTTAAACTCTCACTTTAGTAACATAAATGATAACTCAAAATTGGTTAACAACTTAGATGCCCTTCTCATCATAACAATTTCAATAAGTGCACCTTATAAGATCATTTCTTTTTCCATTTTTCAATTTATTTTTCTTTACTATATTTCAAATCCCTTTATTGAATGCTGGATATTCAATTTTTAATTCTTTTTTCTAAATTTATTGAGTCAAATAAGTTAAGGTTATATTAGTTATATGATTTAATATTATCTATTTATGAATCTTAATTTTATAATCAATGCGTTACTTGCAAATCGCTTTTGTTCTATTTTATCTACACCATAGCCAAATACTTACTTTGGATGTCATTTTATTAGCTCATTATCATCCACTTTCATTTTTTATATCTACCAAATTGTATGATATCTTATTTTTATTCTTCTAAAATGATGTCAAACTTATAGTCATATATTTAAATAGATGATAAGAATATTTTTAAATTAAAAATCAAACGAAGATAAAAAGTATTTTAATATTATATAATGAATTTTTTATTTCCAAAAATACAAGCTAGACCCATTAACCTATTGGAGAAACAATGTCAGAGTGCACTCAAAGAAATTAGTTCTTCAAAACAGCGACTACAAAAATATGATTCCAAAAAAATCTCAAACAAACTTAGCTTTAGTGATAAATCAAGTAATCATCATATAAGAAAATTTACTCATAACATCAGTGATCATTCAACAGATATCAAATAATTCCCAGATTTGAATAAAAAAAGTATGTCTGTAAGTAGTGTTGATCCAAAAACTGAGAGATTTAAAATTCATCTTGATGCCATTGAAAATCAAACTCCGATCTAAATACCCCATTTAATCTTAAAAACACCATAAAAATATCCTCCAATTTTGACGAGTAAGATTCTGCCCTCTGCTAGAAGATACAAAACAGAGATAAGTGAGGCAACATAATAATAAATTTATAAAATTTCGAATCATTTTACAATTCAAAAAGTTAAAGATAGACAATAAAAATTAGTTAAAAATATCTAATCTCTAATTGAATATGCTAATTCGTCAAGGGATCAGAAACTATGCTTATTATTCGATAAATTAAGACAGGATCTAAATTTAGATAATATACAATATGAAAATGAGTGAATTTAGAATTTGTTTATATTTCTCATATATTCGTAATTCAATCTATATATATAGAAAGTTATATTAAATTAACTTAAATATTCATAATTTTAAGTCGAATCATATTTTCAATTTCATTTTAATACTTAATTTTTTTACTTAAAATAAGTATGCCATATTGTTATCAAAATATCTAAGTTTCGTTTTTTTCAAAATATGTTATTATGTCAATATAAAATTAAAGTTACTTTTTAACCCACCTTTATATTAATGTTGTATAAGTTAAAGTTATTCATTTTTTTTAAAATTACTCGTTCTTTTTTATTCTTACTAATTTCTTAAGTATTTTTATAAATAGCTTGTAATAATTATAATATCATTTTAGGTTTGCCTTCCACAAAAAGAAAACAAATCTCAATGAAATTATATCAATTTCTATTTAAGTGTATTCATATGGATCATTTTGTTTGAGAATGCTAGTACTTCTTTATTTAGAATTATTTAAGAAATAAAAAACAATATTATTTATTATGAAATAGGCTTTGCTCGATAATTACTATAAAGAATTAAACTTAAACTAACTTTATTCTGTGAGATCTTTGAAAAAGACCCCTTTGGAAAAATTAAATCATTAAAATTATTTTGTTCCAAGCATTTTAAGTCCAAAGAATAATATTTCTAATCGAAGCAGTTTAAAAGCAGGTGATGGATTAGTTCTTTAGAAACTACATCGTTCCTAAAACAACTCAAGAAATTTACCAGATATTTAGAACGGACACAGGGTAACAAAGAATAGCTCTTAACCTTATCTTCATTAAGGATAGAAGAAATAGTATAAAATATAAATAGAACCTTTGGAGGAGGAACGATTAGCAATTCCATACTTGAGATTGAATTTTAGGTTGAAATATGGATACAAGAAACAAAATTAAGAAAAGAAGCAAAAAAGTAGCTTAGAAAATGATGATCTAAAACTTTAGAATAATAAAAGTGTTGGTCTATTTAGAGAGAAACAAAAAGATTTTATAAATAAAGTGTCAATGCAAGTTTAAGAATTATTATTAAAAGAGAATTAATAATTAAGTTTTGGTTTTGACAAATTAGAAAGAGAATTATTATAATAAATGAAATGAAATGGTTTTGTATATTTATTTTTGGTTTTGATTGGTGTAATATGTTATCAGATTTCATTCTATAAAAAATGCTAGAATAGAAATAACTAAGATTCCATAACCAGAGCTGGATGTTGTTGAGTTATTTTCATTTTAGACTGTGCCATTCGTAGGGGAAGATGTATTTGTGGCATTTGCATTGTCAATAATAGTAGTTTTTTGTATTTTGTATGGGTATGAGACACACTATGAAACATTCCATGTACATTGTCCAAAGTTACAGTATTCTTATTTCAAGTATGAACAATCAGCATTTTCATATTCCACACATTGTAGTTTTCTATCTAGTCCAGGCTAGAGAACACCTTAAATTATATATTAGTATTACATGCTCCATAATTGCAGTTATCTGCTCCAATGATAGATGAACAATCAGAAGATCCATCTATTTAAGAACATTTTAAGGTTTCCGAATTGAACATGCAATGATGAGAATCTAATTCGCAGCCATCTTGATTTCCATCATTTAAACCACATTGATCAAGGGGAATGCAATTAGAATTGTAATATTAACATTAACTTGAGTATTTACAATTTTAAACTGTTAATTCACTGCAACTAACATTTTCTAATTTTAAGCACTTTCCATTTTACCAAGCACAGATAGCCTGATTACAAGAGGCTTCTCTAAATATTTACTCACATGGAGAATAAGTTGTAACTCTAGTGCAAATTTATAAATCGAAATTAAAATAACAGAATTATGATGCATCATCCCAACAATCCACAATCTATATGTTATCTTAACATTATCTCCTTGTTTAACAAACATTGCCAGTCTTGAAACACTTTTCTCTATTTGAACAAAATTCAGCCTATATATCTTCACAAGCTAAGTCGAAAATCGAAATGCAAAGATTTCTAGTTGTTGACCATTAGCAAAGATTGTTTGTTTAATTGATCTTCTTTTGACAGGAGATCTAACCTAACAACTCGCATTTTGTATTTCTCTATATCACGGTGCATTAATTAAGAACAATATCAAAAAAGCAATTTCCTGTTTTATCACAATCTTGAGATTTTTGGCTTGAACAATCGTAGGCATTTTTGATTTTGCATATTTAAAGGTTTTCATCCCATTTGCATCCAGCAGGAGCAGGATAAACAATAGGAACAGGAGGAACAGGATTAGGTTCAGGATTACATTCTGCTTATGAATAAGATTGACAATAAAATTCAGGTAATTTCACTTGACATTTGTTGTCAATACTTTCACACATACCCAACCAACCGCAATTATTTTGTCCTCTCTTTTTGCATGGAATATCAGTCGTTAATAATTTGCACTTATTCTCATAATCATCAAAGTAACATTTAAATCCATGATCACCATCACAGGTTGCTTTTGTCTTATAATCATTGCATCGTAAATAGGATTTACAATTAGCCCCCTCTAAATAGCATTTCTCATTATTCAAACAGGCAGTAGTGCTTAGAAAACTGCATGGAACATCAGGATCATTATATTATACACATTTCACTCCCAGCCATACACAAGGAGCTGCTCCACTTTCACATCTAGATTTCCATTTAATATCAGCACAATTGGTAGTATGACTAATAGTACTGCACATCTTGTACTGAGAATTAAAATAACATCCCAATTCAGATTAATGACATATAGTAATTCCTTAACTAGCATCAGTAATCTGAATTAATTCACACAGATTTTTTAATTAACATTTTGTGAAGAGATACGTTTCTTGATCATTTTATTTTTCTAAGATTTAAATTATTTATCCGAACTCATATAGCCAAGTACCTAGGGCTCTTCCATCTCTCTATGAATTATCTACGCTGTTCATCATTGTATAGTTAGTGAGCAAGTCTAATGTTTAAGTTAAATTCACTAATTCACATTAAGAATTCCATTAACAAATTTATTTGGAGTAACTTTAACAAGGTGCTAAATCCCATTCCTTTGGATAATTGAATCAAATACATAGCATTCAACATTAATAGGATCCCACAAGCAACTTCCTAATTTGCATGACTCTTTGGTTATTAGTTAATCACATCTTGTAAAATAGTTAAGACTCTTAAATTTTTAAAATTCATTACCATGCATCTATCATTCACCTGATCCAAAACTACACCATTGTTTTGATTATCAGCTGATAAATATGGTACATCAGCTTCCAAAATATAACCTAATATTAATAGTGATTTAATACAAAAATTCGATGTTTTCAAACATAAACCTATATCACTTACTTCAGAACACTGATCCCCATAAGTTAACTAAATGATTGCTACCACTAAAATCAGAAACACCTTCATTGAACTATGACAATATTTAATAATTTAAAAAATGAGATAATAAATCAACTTTCTTATTATTATTTAATCTAAGTAGCTCTTGGAGTCTTTTATTTTCTTAAAGTTTGCAATTCATCTGTTTATTGAGGATGTCTCATAGTATTGCTGGAAATAGTATAAAATTCATTGTATGGAGCTAAATTGTCATTAACTTTTATTAGTTTTTCACTTCTTTGATTTGCATACGGCTCATTTTATTCAATTTACATAAATTGCTTTGACTTTTTAATTGATTATAATCTCATACTTGCATCCTTTATAAAGGTTGAGACTGCTCTAAAGTTGAATCTCCTCTCGCTAGTCTATTCATCCTCCCATTCCCATTAGGAGTGAGTTCTCCAATGAAATTCTTTGATAACTTTCTAGCAACTGCTTGTCTTAATGAAATTACTGGTACAACTTAGAACTCTTACTACAATTACTCTTATAATGGTATAATAGTCTGGTATTGAAGAAAAGTCATCCAAAATCCATATAAAGATACAATAATTATTAGTATTGAAATTATTAACAAAATTGTTCTTTAGGTCTCGCTGAAAGATTACTGTGTATCATTGAATTCTATGAAAGTTAATTTCATGAAACAAGATAAAATTAATATTATTCCTGAACTTAAATCAAAGAGAGAAGTTAAAATATTTACCACTACCATCATTCTCCCTATATATAAGACTGAATTTCTCATCAAGAATATCAATTATAATATGAGTCCAAACACTACCAAACTACCTATCTTTATATTTAAATTTCATCACCTAAACATATAAAACTCAATGTTATTGGTGTTGAAAATACAAGCAACTACACTTCTTCTAATAGACCTAAAATTCCTATTCCCATTAAAACTATCCCTTAAATGGCATTTGTTATCATCATCAAATAAGTATACTATTTATAACGAAAGAACACGCAAAAATAGCATAGCCCAACGCTTTAATCATTGTAATCCATTTTTCTAATTGTATTATTAATTATCTAAAAAATAACTATTACTGTTCATTCCTTTCGACATTTAAAACTATTAATTTATAAAGAACTTGAGGCTTTTTTCATTGACAAATTTGAAAATTTGAAAATTATTGATTGATTCTATTCTGTAGATTTGAACATCTAAATTCAGCCACCATATCTGTTGGTTGAGATTTCATTAAATATTCAATACTCAGCTTTATGATGCTTTATACCTCCTTTTTATTATATTTTAGAATATTAAATATCATATATTGTCTACTTTCAAAATAGGTTTATGTTTTTAGAATAAATTAGGTTATTATTTAGTTATAACAAAATTTATAATATAGTGAAAAAAACATCAATTTTTCTCCAGTATCGCTAATTTAGCTCTAATGCTGGCAATATATAAATTATTAGCTTCTTCTTCTGCTTAAACATCTCGATTTATCAGGGCTAATTTCTCTCTTTCTTTTGCCTTTTACTCTAATTTTTATACATTATTCAAAACATTTTAGACTTTCTATTCATTTTCTAAACCTTTATTTTCAATAATCCTATAAATATAATATATAGATATACTTTTCCCATTGATCTTCCATGCTTACTTGAACTTTTCTTTATAATCTCAACTATTAGAGATAATCAGTTGTTTTTGGTTTAGGTGGAAGTTCTGAAGGTTTTTCAATCTTTTCTACAACCTTTTATAGTTTTTTGGCCATAGGTTTTGGAGGTCGATTCTCTTAATGATTACTTAAATCTGTCATAGAATCTTTTGAATCTTAGCTTATATGCCTTTATTTAGGAATAAACTTTTGAATTTTTCTTAGGTTTTATTCTGTAATTTGAATTTCTTTAATTTGTTTAGATGATTCTTCCTTTGGAGGTGGAGATTATTTAGGTTTTAAAGGATGTTCTTTGAAATATATCTCTTAAGCAACATCTGCATATTTTAATTATTTCATTCTGGCCAATTTTTTTTATTCCATTTCCTATTCCCTTATCAATTTTTGCTATTTTTGTTCTTCTTCAACTCTTATCTAAGCTTGGCTCTTAGGAAATTTGAGTGACTTTTATTTGCTTTCAAACTCCAGTTCCTACTTATGATGTTCTCTTTCATACTCTTTAATTTTTCTGTCTTCTTCATACTTTTTTTGATGTTCTGTCAAGTCACTTAGTTTGATAGGTTAACTCAATTCTCTTTTTTAAGCTAGAACAGCCTTAATTTGCATAAATAAATACTTTTCTTTTCTCTAATTCAGGCATCTATAAAGCCTCTTCTTTTTATTTTAGCAATATTTCTTTTTGCTTGATCTTTTCTTAAATCTACTTAATTATTCTATTAGCTTCCTATTGTTATCTCGCAATTCGTTCTTTCTCTGCTTTTTCCTCTTCCATTCTCTATAATATTTGTTATCGTTTATTAAGTCTGGGAATATTAGCAATTTCTTCTGCATAAGCAAAGGCTTAATCTTTGGTTGTTTAAGACTATTATTTGATGGAAGTATTTTTTTTTCTTTTCTTCTATTCTTGAGAATTGTGAGGTTTATGCATTTTTTCTGATTCTAATTGTAATTCATTTAATAATTATCTATCAGATTATTTTTCATCTAAAACCATAGCTGAGTCTTATTATAGAATCCCTGATAATTCGCACTTTTAAATATTTTACTCATCAACCGATTAATTATTTATGTCCATCTATTAAGATTATTGATCTGGTATCTTAAGTTTTGAATCTGAAATTTAAACAGAAGATTTCTAATTAGAGACTTGATTTATTTTTGATAAAGAGAATTTATGACTTATTGTTTTAGATTTAATAATTGATCCTGCTTTTGCAAAGAAAGATTTAAATTTTGTTAGATTCACTTAGTCTTTTTCAACTTTTTAGACTATGATTTGCATTCCTTCTTATATTTCATTTAATGTGTGATTGTCAGTTGTAAGCAATTCAAATTAAAAAGATATCTAATTCATAATCTGAAAGAGTTACATTAAATTGGTCTTAAATAGCATGAATTAAAGCATCAATAGTTGGATCTGACAATTATATTTCATGTTGTTCAGAATTCAGAGTAATAATAACTTTCATAATAAAAATATTAATATAACTTAATATTCATATTTAAACAAGAGAGCCTTCTTAAAGAAATTTGATAACATCTGATTTCTTCACTAATTATTGTGTTCCTTCTTCTAAATCAAGTTCATCCCCATCTTGTGTAATGATATTTCCAATTTATTTTATCACTCTCACTTCAATAAATACTTCTGATGGCGGCAATATATTCTAAAATTTGTAAACAATTCAAATGTACTTAACTAACTTTGGTCTCTATGTCATTTTCATACTTTTTGACTAATTGATCAAAAAATTTATAGTAATCCTTTTCATTTTTGGAAAGCTGATCGATATGATCACTACTCAATTGACCAGAATCCACAAAGTACTAAGACTATATTTTGTTAATCTATTTTTAATTATCATAATTACTCTATGCATTAAATATGCTAATTGAACCCTTTTAGTTCTTTCCACATCCTTTATTTTTAATTGGATGATGGGTTTAATCTTATCGGCTAATTCTGGATCATTACGAAGTCTAAGTCTTGATAGAATGTGATTACTTATAAATTTCTTAGATTTCTTTGATCGATTTCTGATGATCTGTGGTGCAGGTTGAATACAATTCTTCATTGAAGGGAGGGAGAAATAAGCTCGTTTTAAGATCGAGTAACAATTTATTCCTATTGTGAATATCCATAATTATATTAAAAATATTAAAATTTTTATTTTCTACTTTATTTTATTGAAATTTATCAACAACATTGAGATGATAAATATCTAATGTCAAATTCTTTTAATTGTGGTTTTAGTCGTAAATTATTTGATAATTGAATATAAATATCGTTTTTTTACTTAATTCGAACTGGATTCTGATATTGGTGTCAACGGCAAAATATTTGTATTAAATAAAATGAAAATAATCGTTATTTTATGTGTCAGTGCTATTGTAGTTTGTTCTGATTTTTCAACTACGAACTTGGAATCAGCCTTACATGAGAATGGATCTGTTTATGGTTGGAAAGAAGTTGAATAGAAGACCTTTTAAAATTGGGTGAAAGAAAATTAGAGAACATATAATAACGAATTCGAAATGATCTATAGAATGGAAGTCTTCGTAAAGAACTATAGAGCCATGAAGGTATTTGATAACTTAGATTACTCTTTTAGCACCACAACGAGTAATTACCAAAGGATGTTTGGGGATTAAACAATTTTGCAGATGAGACCAATGAAGAGTTAGTGGAAAAGATATTTATGAAGAGAGATTTTGAAACTCATTATGATTTATTTAATGAAAATGACCTCGATGCAATCCGCTCTGACGCATTGAGTCACAATTCATTTTTACAGGCTGATAAAACTGTTGTTGTTGTTAAAAAAGTTGTCAAAGCAACAAGTGCTGCATCATCAAAAGTAGAAGAAGCCGTTAAGAATCCTCCTAGTTTAGATTGGTTAAAATAAGTAATTACACTTTCAATTATATTAAGATCACTGAAGTTCAACAATAAGGAAGATGTGGTAGTTGTTGGGCATTTGCTGTATCTGATGTCACTATCAGTAGACTATCGATAGCAAATAAAAATAAGCTCGATTAATTATCAAAGACTCATCTAATTGATTGTGCTGATGGTAATACTGCAGGGTGTGATGGAGGATCCGTTGGAGATGCATTTGAATTTATCAACAATTATGGAACAGTTTACGAAAAAGATTATAGAGAATATGATTAAAAAGAAGATGAATGCACAAAACCAAAGGGAAGTATTGGATATAAACAATTTAAATCAATTGAAGGATTATCCAAATTTACAAATGATGATATTGAAACTGCTATGTAAGATGGACCTGTAGCAGCATTAATGTATGCAGATGAAAGTTGGTTAAGATATAAGTCTGGAATCATTAATACTTGTAATTATCCTAAAGTCTCCAATTATCAACATGTAGTGGTCTTCGTAGCTTATGATACACAAACATGGTTTGTTAAAAATTCTTGGGGATCACAATGGGGAATGGAAGGATTCTTTTAGGTTTAAAAGAATGGGGAAGAAAACTGCATCGATAAAATTAAGAAAATTACCTTTCCAGAGATTTGATTTATTATAATCAATAATAATAAAATCGATTTAAATATATTTTATCAATAATCTCCTTTACTTTTTATTTAAACATAATCCTATATTTTAATTAAATAATTGCATACATCATGTCAGATATCTCATTTGGAGGATTTATTTCTTTGAAAAATATTAAAAATCCATAATATGAAATGGAATATTTACTAGATCCATAAAATGATAAATATGTAAGAGATATATTGCCACTCAAAATTTAAAATTTTGAAATCAAACGATTAGAATGGGTTGATTTTGTGGGCAAACCAAATGAAGAAATGCCATGGATTGCTCATTGTTATTGGAATATTCTATACGATTATTAAATGGTTGAAGAAAAAGAAGAACCTTTAATCAAACAATAACAATCTCCAATTTTGCCAACATAAAAATAAAATGAACTTTAAGCTAAAGACACCCCTCAAGATATTAAGAAATCACCTTTAATTCCTCTCAGAAAAATAACTGAGCCTTCAGAACAATAAGGTATAAGATAATCATCCCCTAAATTACCACCCAAATTGCCTCTCCAATAGAACGATCAACTACCAAGAATTAATAATCGACTCTTCAATAAGCCTCCAACTCCTTCGACAAGAGTTTCAAGTGTTTAGAGAATAACTCGCTTATCAACACCCAAGAATTCTTCTCCTTTACAAAAAGTTGCTCGAAGCAATTCTAGTTCAAGTCTAAAAAGACAATCACCAGCTCGTTAGAAGATTAAATTATAAGTCTTTTGCAAATTCTCTGAAAAATCTTGGGCTAAATCTACTTCCGATGATGAATTGCTAGAACACGAAACAGGCCATTATTTGATTGGATGCTTATGTGCTTTGGAATTTAAAAGACAAATTGAACAACTTGGAATTTTGAAATCAGATAACCATTCAAATGAAATTCAATCCATCTTTCACACAAATTTAAAAACTTTTCTAAAAATTGAAAAAGACTATGATGAGCAAACTAACCATTACTTTGATACTTATTTATAAAAAAAATGGAATCACAAAATAAAAGAGTAATTGTTATTATATGAGATGTATTTTAACAATTGATATTAGTGTAATAATATTTCATTAGTTTATATCATATTCTTAATCCATTCTTATTTAATTAACATTAAGTCTTAATTATAGTAAGTAATCTTTAAATTCATACAAATGATTGCTATATTAATCTTACAAAAACTCAATATATTGAACAATTTAAGTAAGTAATTATTTTTCTTTGGCCTGGTTTATTTACATTTTATAAATTATTTCTTTCGTTCGGTCTACATTTTAATTTTTTATTTATAATATCGAATCTTTAACCAATTTTAATTGTTATTTCAAACCCTCTAATTCCTTTTGCTTTTCTTATAAGTTTATCTCATCTTTCATTAAGCATTATTTTACTTAATCTATTTCATTTTGGCAGCTTTGCTTATAAATTATATGAATACTATCTTAATTTCTCACTTAGCATTACTTTTTAAGTATCAACACTTATATTCTATTCCTATAAGTATTCCATGTATACATCATTTGATGATTTATTTTTTTACTTCATCATTACATTTTGCAGACGTATGTTATATAATTTTTGCAAAATTTTAGCTCTTTCTTGATTTTAATTGATGAATTTATCATTAAATAAGCCTTTCTCAGTTGATTCTTAAGTAGAACGCTAAGAAGCAAGTTTGATAGATTTCTGATGATCAAAAAGAATTTATTTTTTCGCATTTATACTTGGAATAAATAAACTATCCTTTGGACAACTTAACTTTGATTTTTTAACAACCTATCCTTTCCAAGTTTAAATGATAAATTGCTTCTCCTTATTATTCTCAAAAGTTATTGTGCCCCTTTCAGCTTTTGAATGTTGCTGCTATGCCTTAAAGTTTATATCAAAATTTAGACTCATTATTTTTATAAATATAGTAAATTTTAAATTATATATTCAGATTTATTAATCAAGTGTTATGATCATTTACATAAAGATATTATTGAATTTGTTGATGTATTGTCCAAATTAGCAATCTTCAGTTAACAATTGTTCTTTTAAATTCTTAGAAATGAATTAATCCACTTTTAATAACATCTGCTTGTGTTTAATTAGATTTTATCTATTTTAAACTATTTCATCCTTCAAAGATCTATTAGTAGTACTGATTTCAAGTATTTTTTAATCTTCATTGAGTTAATCTAACTCGAATTTCAGTTATTGCAATAATTATTTATTAGACTAATATTGTTATTTGGCATATTTTAATTATTCTCTCTTTTCTTATAAAATTTACTTAGTTCTATATTAATATTATATAATACTTTATGATTTTCTTCTCAAAGTTTTCTACTTGCTCCTCATTTATGGGTATTTTAGGCTGTAAATTAGAAATATTTTAAGGCGATTTATTAATCCAAGTACATATATTCTATAATTTTTGATCAGTTTCATTAACGAAATTCTCGAAACTAGTTATCAGTAATCTGTCACTAAAGGCATTCTCCTCTTTGATGATTTCAGTCTTATTTGTTTATAACTTTGCTGTTAATAGGTTCATTTTCTTTTTCAATGCATCTCTTTTAACCATAGTTTTAAATTATTGAGTGGGAGTTTGAGATTGATTGAATTTATTCCTTGAATCGAGTTTATTTGTTGGGCTTAGTATTCTTAATCTAGAATTCGGAGAGGTGTTTGGTGTAAAAAGAGTTGTTGGGGTACATGAATTCTGTTTTTAAGGTTATCTTTGATAGAGTATTTTGTCTAAACTTTTAATGCTAATCAATTCATTCATATTATGAAATAAAAAGAAATTAAACTTGTTTATGAAAAAACTAATGAAACATATTAGTGGTAACTAATGCCTTTAGATTAATTCATTCAAGAAGTTAGTCAAGTTTTCAATATTCAAATAGGCACATTTTATGTTATTTCTTAAGATAAACGAATTGAGATTAGAAATACTGAAGAATTATATTGGTATGGGTAAAGTGGTGGAATTTTAATTACAGAAAAGCAAACCTTTTAAAATAGAATATATACTCCAATCCCTAATTTGAATTTAAGTCAAATTCAGAATCAAAAGCAATATTCAATAGTTAGAAAAACCTAAGAAATTAAAAAGAGACTCAATCAAACTATTAAGTTAATGAAGGAGACCTAATCTACTGTAACTTATCGAAGTTTGTCTCCAAAAGAAAGTTGGAAATGCTTGTAAGAAAAGACAAAATAGTTATAAGAACAGACTCAATAATTTAATAGTAGAAAAGAGGAATTGCAATAGGAATCCGAGAAGTAAGCCATTCATTATTATAAAAGCTTATTAAAAGAAATTTTAGAGGTTTAAAATGAATATGTAATGTATAGCAAACGTAATGATGGCTTACAGAAATCTATAAATTAGCTTTAAATGTTATTGAAATTATAGAAAAAATAAATAAACCAAATCAAAATGAGATATCCTGCAATAGATTTAGATTCTTATGTTAGTTCAATTAAGTATTAGAGTAATTTAAAAGATACTTTATTGAATTATCTTCAGGTATTGTTGCAAATGATTTTGAAAGGAGAGGATAAGAATAACTTTAAAACTTCTTTTAATTAAAATGAAACAATATTTTGTCTACAGCAAATCATTAAAGAAATAAAGAAAATTTGAAAATAATACTTTATAATAAACATCATTAATCAAACAACAATTTTGGACTTATCTATCATGAATTTTATTAGAAACTAAGAAGAATAATTATTTTCCAATCTATCAAAACATTTGGATGTCAAATATTTTAATTATTAAAGTAGTTTTTTCACTAACTCTCTTTTTTCATCTTTAAATTCATTTACATTTATTAATTTAATTGAATAATAGAATAAATGTTATGCTGCTTAATATGTTTTCTTGCTTTAATTAAGTGTTATCAACAATTATAAAAATTTTAATAAATCCTCTTTGACCATTTTTTATGATAACATAGACACTACATTGTCATAATCAACTTGCCTTAAATAAATATAATATTTACTTATATATTTCAGTGACAGCTTAAATGAAATGCTTAATATAATTATTCTGAAAAGCAATAAAAGCTGCATCTAAATATAATTTATCTCTCATAAAATCTTGAAATGTTTGCAATTTTATTTTAATTTCATGTTATTATAGTTATTATTGCTAAGTTACTTGTTCTGTCTTATCTTTCCATAAAATTAGATTAGAATCATTTGCTCCAGTTACTATGAAAATATCTTAATTTTCCCTCTTGATATCCAAAGCATAAATTTTACCAGTGTGTTGTGAGAAAGTATTAATACATGTTTATTTTTTAACATTCCATAGTTTAATATTACCGATGGAATCAGTACTTATTAATTCGGAACCTCTAGCAAGCCATGAAACTTTTAGTTGAGGAGCAACTCCTTAGAAGGATTTAATTATAGAACCATCACTAAGATTCCAGAGTTTAATAGTGTTGTCTCCACTTGCAGAAGCCAATATTTTTTCTATTGGTGAAAACTATATATCCCAAACTCCTCTCTTGTGACCTTTAAGTATCATTTTATTCATTAGATTTTCATCCCATAATTTAATAAGTCTATCTTAAGAAGAAGTGGCAATAAGTTTGTTATTTGGTGAGAATCGAACACAATTCATTTCTTTTTCATGAGCTACAACAGTTTTTAGAGATTATTCAGATTGATAATTCTTTAAATCCCACAATTTAAGTGATTTATCTTTTGAAACAGAAGCAATATATTTGGAATTTACATCGATAGAGATAACATCATCAGAATGACCACTATATTTGTGCAATTCTATTGGCTGTTTGAATCCTTTGTATTTGAATATAATGACACAATTGTCTTTGGAGGCTGTTACTATTAGGTCATCAATAAATTCGCAACACATGATTACACTGTAATGAGCCTTCCAAGCAATGACTTCTAAGTTATCTAAATTTAATATTCTATAAAATTATTTATTTAATTTTACTTCATAAATGGTGAATTTGTTGCCAAGAGTAATTGATTATTTTTGATAAACTTAACATGTAATATTTCATCATTATATCCCAATAATAATTTTTGCTATTAAATTTGTCCAGAAACTAATTCAGTTACATAGATATGAAGTTCACTTGTAACAATATACAATTTTTCATTGCAATTCATAAACTTCAATATTTATTACCCATTAAACTGCTAATCAACCACAATTTTCTTGTTTTACTATTTAATATGCAAATCTCCAGACTCAGTTCCTATAATTAAGGTATTTTTGAAATAAATGAATGTTTCAATTTCAATCTCAAATTCTACAGTTTCAGTCAATTTTTATACACTAGTATCCCAAAATTTAATATATTTATTACAACTTGAAACCAACATGTGTTGATTAAACTAAATATGAGTGATCCTACTATTAAAGTCAACAAAACCACAAAGTATTCTGTTAGCTACCAAATCAAATAATGAGATGCGTCTGTCATCTGTAGCAATAGCCAATTACAATTTCCTCATAATAGGAATCCATTATAATTTAAGAACACTTCCACTTACTCTAAATTCAGTGCTTTGTTAGTTCTTTTTAACATTTATAATTTTGACCATGCAATTTGTACCACCTAAAGCCAAGTAAACATCTTCTGGACTGAATTGCATATCAATGGCAAATAGAGGCTCTGTTTTTATTGTAAATTAGGTGATATGATCATTCAATCTAACATATCTAAGCATATAATTCTTCGTAAATGTTGCAATATAATCATTTAGATTGCTCACACAAAAATTTGCTATTTCTTCTTGATTGTGTTAAATTTTTTTATCAAGGTATTGTACACAAAAATTGAAACAGGTATATATCACATTATTTGTTATTTGTATCTTACCACCTTAATAAAATGGCAATAACTATTTAATTGGTTCAATGTGCGAAATAAATTAATCCTCATTTATAATTTGAACCTATTTTGTTTCTTATTCTTTTTTATCAACACCAATTTATTTTGATTACAAAGATAGTTTACTTAGTTTTAACCTAATTAGACGTCTTGATTTAAGCAATTTGCCTGATTATACGATTTTAACCATATATTATTATATAATTAATTATTAATTAGAAATTGCAAAGCACTAAAAAAAATAAGTTAAATTAGATGAAATCAATTGGTTTTGACAATGGTTTTGATGTCCTTCCAAATATCATTTACAGGTCTTTCTGCATTTACTTCAAATAGAATTCCTTTTCTAAAATTAATATTTATTTTTAGTTACTTTCTGTAATAATCAATAATAGGAGATGTCTTAGTCTAATACACATGTAATCTATTTCTGATTGTGGCTTCTTTATCATCTTCCCTCTAAACCAAAGGTTCACCAGTAACATCATCAACTCCATGAACCTTGGGAGGGTTGAATTTATAATGATAAGTTCTTCCTGAATTCAAATGAGTCCATCGGCCTCCAAGACGATCAACAACAATTTGTTCTTGCACATTCATAAATATTGCTTAATCAATTGATTATCCACTTTGTTTGAGAATCTAATCAAGTTTTTCAGCTTAAGGAATAGTACGAGGAAATCCATCTAAAATGGCACCATTAGCACATGCAGGTCTTACATAACAAAATTATCATACTTGGCTAATTGTTATTTGATGAGATTGCACATAACTTCATCCTCAATCAATTCTCCTCTCTCCATAATTCCTTTTAGTTTCTTTCCGAATTCACTTCCTGATCTTACTTCCTCTCTCAATAAATCTCCTGTGGACAAATGGCACATACAGAAACGAGCCAACATTTTAGCTGAATGTGTTCCCTTACCTAGGATGAATTAATTGCATTAAGTACCTGCTCCTGGCATTCCTAATAATACAATTCTTTTTCTCAATGCTTCCTCTTGACATCTATATCTCCTATACAGTTCTTAAATTAAAGCAGCATTTGAAATCTTGGAGTAGGCTTGTGTATCCATTTGATTTTTTATTATAATTAATTAAAAGCAGATTTTAATATTTTTTAAGATATATATCCTAAAATAATTATTATAAAAATTTATATTACAAATTTAATATCTCGTCATCTTAATAAATAATTATATATTTTATAATTAAATAGTCCAAATTATGCCAAACCCTTCAACATTACTTCAGATATATGATTAAATAATTAAAGGATATTGATATATATATAAATCTACTTATTTCCAAGAAAAATGCAAAGCATATATTAGATCGAAAGCCTTAAAAAAATATATTAACAAAAGATGTAGAAATGAAACAGAAACTGTGAGCAATTCCGTATCTTAAACAGCAGAATTCCTAATCTACTCAAGTACTACCTCTAAATGAAGTAGAAAATATCATTGCAATTGGAAGTAGAAATTCATTCTAAAACATTGGAATGAATAATTTTTTTATATTGTATTTGATGATAAAAGAGACTTTGCTACAATGATACACATTGGAGAACCTCTTAAAATTTATTGAAGTGATATCAAATAAAAATGTGATCTAAAAATATTTTGATAAGAGTTAATAGTTGTAAAATTAAATCAAAACCTATACAATACTTATCGAATTTTTACTATGATGGTGCTTAAATTATAGATTGAAAGTTGAGTGTAACTTTATGAGAAATTAAAGCAGAATCAATATTCTGTGTAAGTGTTCAAATCAAAAATTATATTAAATACATAATGTTTTAATCTGAGTTTAGAAAGATAATCAATTTGTGTATAAACCTAGAGATCCAAAAATATTATTATTAGAAGGGATAACAAATAGAAAGATCGTTGTGAAGCCAAACAAATAATAGAATTCACTTACACAATTTCTTGAATGCAGATCACTTATCTTTTGTATTTCAAATAACATACTGGTCCATTTCATACTCAAATACTTTAAAAATTAGAAGATATTTTCATAAAATAAGTATCAAAGCTCACGTTAAATTTTATCATTTTTAATAAATTGGAATTGATTTTTAATAATTTTATTCTAATTTCAATTTTGCTACTCACAACAGATTAAGTATATTAAAATAAATTTCTATCCTTAGAATTGGGATGAAAAATGCACTGTTAAAGTTAAATTCAATAAGCTCAATTTCTAATTAGAACCTGATAAGTGTTCGTTGAAAAATTTGACTTCTTCATCTAAATTTTTGGACATATAAATTCTCTTTAACAAATTATGCCACTTTAATTAATATTTCTTGCCAAATCAAATATATGTAGCAAATGAATTAATAATTGTATTCTAAATACCAAGTATAAATCTTTGATTTTATGGCTACTTCTCTTAATAAAAGCAATAATGATAATTAAAATTATAAAGATCCTGAAAATTTTTATAGCTAATAATAGAAGCAATTTTAAAAGAAATAAATTACAATTAAATACATATTATAAATAAACTGTTATTTAATTTATGTTAACTAATAATGCGCTGATTAATTGCACACTTTAAGAATATTAGCATAAGATATAATTTAAATAGATTTAGTAAATAATTAAATATTGATATTAAATGTAGCAAATTTATAGATCATTCAATAGCAAAAGCATTTTCCATTCATCCAACCTCTTGAAAGAAAGGTTGAGAGAGATTATACCAATCAAATAAGCTTTATTAAGAGACATTAGAAAGTAATATGGATAGAAAGAAATCTGCAAAGTGACTGTAGATTAAGCCATAGGAGGAATGAGAAATGTGTTTGGTTTGTTTTATGATATTTCATTGTTGGATTCAAAAACCGTAATTTTTATTGTTACTGATAGGGTATCACATTCAGAGATTACAATATTCCAGAAATTTAGGAATACCTCTAGAAAGCCAAAAATGGTAATGAGCCATTGCCTGAAGCTTTATTTTGGTTATTATTGACAGGTGATTTCCCTTCAGATCAAGAATTTAAATTTGTTTAAGAAGAATGGAAGAGAAGAGGAGAATTAGACTAAGAGACCGTAAAATTCATCACAAGTCTTCCAAAACAACTACATCCAATGACAATGTTGTCTTAGAGTGTCTTATACTTATAAAAGGATTCAACATTTTAATAGGCTTATGAAAGCGGAAAAGCCACTAAACCATAATATTGGGAATACTATTATGAAGATGCAATGGACTTGGTTGCCAAACTCCCAAGAGTTGCAGCTTTAATTTATAGACATAAATATAAAGTAAATAAAAATAATATATAAAAAAGAATGGAAATTTGATTAGCAGTGATAATTCATTAGATTGGGCAGCCAATTACTCGCATATGATGGGTTTCGATCAATTTAATGCTTATGAATTATTTAGAATGTACTTAAGCATTCATGCAGATCATGAAGGAGGAAATGTGAGTGCCCATGCTACTCATTTAGTTGGTTCTGCTTTGGCTGATCAATACTTGTCATATTCAGCTGGTATTAATGGTTTGGCTGGACCTCTTCATGGCTTAGCAAATTAAGAAGTTCTTAAATGGTTGATTGAAATTAGAGTAAAATTATATAATTATAATAATAGGAAAAATTAGGAGATAAAGTTTCAAATGAAAAGATTTAAGAATATGTCTTAAATACCATTAGAGAAGGAAGAGTAGTACCAGGATATGGACATGCTGTCTTAAGATATACTGATCCAAGATATATTCATTAAAAGAATTTTGCTGAAAGATTGATTAAAGATGATCCACTTGTTGAGCTTGTTAAATAATGTTACCATGTTATTCCACCTGTTCTTAAGACAATAGGAAAGATTTAAAATCCATGGCCCAATGTTGATGCACATTCAGGAGTTCTATTAAATCATTATGGATTGAAAGAATTTGAATATTACACAGTTGTGTTTGCCGTTTCAAGAGCACTTGGATGCACTGCAAACTTAGTTTGGGCTAGAGCCTTTGGATTACCAATTGAAAGACCAGGATCTATCACAATGAGATGGATTGAAGAAAAGTTTGGAGAAAATTAATCTGTTAAATGAAAATGTTTTGTATGTTAAATTTAAAATAAAAATAATGTAATCTAAAGGACCTTCAGCATAATATCTATCGAAACTCTTAATTGATGATCCAAACAAAGCTCCTGAACATGTTTTTAAGACCAATTAAAAATATGCTGAATACATAGCTTATTTGGGTTCTCAAAAAGCACCAATAACTGCATATACGAAATTAGCTTAATGGAAATAATACTAATTCGAGAATGTAAATTTATTAATTGACCCTGCTAAAATATCACCTTTGTTATCTGCACTCACAGATGAAAATAAGCTATTAAAACATGAATGTTTCAAATAAGCTAATGATATTGTTGAATTGACTACAATGGTCGAAAGATTAATTGATGACAATTTAGTTATTAAGAAACACTTAGATGTGAAGACTAATGAAATGCAGCACTTTCTTTAGAATTAAAAAACATAAATTAATGATGAAATTTAAGATCTCAAGTTTTAACTATAATCGTTGTAGGATGAGAATAATCTATTGATTACACATTTGGAAGATATGAGAAGAAATCAAAATGACGAAGTGATCAACAATTTAGAAACTGAATTGAGTAATGCTAGAGATTTGTTTGAGTAATAGCAATAGAATTTCAAATAATGTTAAGAAAGAGAATATGATATTAGCAGAGAACTTGTTAGAATGAATTCATAACATAAAGAAGCTTTGGAGAAGATTGTTGAGCTATCCTCTTAATTAAGTAGTTATGAAGATAACAATCATGAGCTTAGAAATTAAATTATGTTAATTTCTAATAAAATTAATATTGTATAGAAGAATGCTTTCGATTAAGTTAACCAAAAGGAAATCGAACTTGAAAGTTTATAAGTTAAATTTAATACTTTAATCAAGGACAATGATTCCATAAAGGATTTATTAAGCTAATATGACTTTAAAATATAAGAATTAATTAAAGAGAATACTAGAATAAGTGAAGAAATGAAAATGTATTAGTTGATGAATAATGAACTTTTGAATCAAGAGAAGGATATAAAGAATCAATTGTAATTGGAGAAAATGAAGAAAACTCCTAACATTTCTGATGAGTAATTGACTAAGGAATAATTAATAAAGGAATGCAGAAGATTGGGAGAACAATTAGAAAGAGCATAATTAGAATATATTAAATTAGATGATTTCTTGACGAAACAAATCGATTTGTAAAAAAAGCAATCAGAATAAATTCTTGAGAATATGAAAATCAGATTCTAAAATTCTTTGGACAGCAGATAAGAATAAATTAATTAGTTAGAAAAATAAATTGCCTCATAGATTGAATAAATTAATATTCAAAAAAAAGAATTAGAAATCATCAATTTGGAGTATTAGGATATTAAATAAAAATAAGTATAATCTTCAATATTAAAAATAGGAAGATTAATCTTAGATAAAGAAATTAGTAGATTAATAAGTCATGGAAATCAGAGTTCTTAAAAGTTAATTGTAGGATAAGAAAATGCTGATCAATGAAATGTTAGAAGAAAAGGATAAAATGAGTAAGGTGTTTAAGAGTGAATAAATATCATCATAGTAAAATATTCATCTGTTGGAGGAAGAAATAAAATAGTTATAAAATCAATAAATCAAATATTAATCATAGAAGGAAGATCTGGAGAAGTTATTAGAAATCAATGATAACTTAAAATAAGAAATTCATCATATCCAATAATAATATAAGGATGTTTAGGCTCTATGTAGAGATGAAATTGAAAAAAGATAGAATGTATAATATTGATTAATAAAGTTATAAGTAGAAGCAGGCATCTAAGCTAATTAAATTGGAACACTCAAAGAGTAGATCAGATACTTCTAAGAATAACAGCAAAGGAAAGATAAATTAGACTAAGTTTTATAGGAAAATCAGATTCTAAGAGCTCAACTTAAATAATGATTATTATATTAAATAAATACGAAAAAAACATAAAACAAAACTATTTATCAAAATAAACTAAGATTATTATCTATATGAAATGAATGCTTAAAAAAACTATTTGGTCTTTTGTTTTGAGCACTGAAAAAATGGGATTATATTTAAGGTTTTTGAATCCCATATGTTTATTACTAGAATTTCTCATGAGTACTTCTCACATGAAAATTTTTGCTCCAAAGACTATTAAAGATTTATTCTTTTTTTTTATGAGTTTGTTAGTCATAATGAGTAAGATCAATATCAATGACATCAGAAATTAAATTTATTAATTTAGAGACTGCTTAATTATTGTTGCGTTTTGTGACAACTTGTGAAGTTTTACGAATACTGTAATTACTAATGCTCCTTGTTTTGTTAATAATACATGAAGTAGGTCTATTTATTGGCATTTTATTTACTCTAGGAGAAAATATCTCTTCTTTTGGTTTACTCACAATTTATCTCTACATAAACATCAAAA
The DNA here is from genome assembly GCF_000165425.1 of Paramecium tetraurelia. Lineage (NCBI taxonomy): Eukaryota > Ciliophora > Oligohymenophorea > Peniculida > Parameciidae > Paramecium > Paramecium tetraurelia. Next base: position 314,628 of record NW_001799630.1, on the reverse strand, counting down.
TATTATTTAGTACATAGTTGGATTTCATTTATGAGATTGCTTCGTAGAGGGAAGCAAATAACTTATTAAATTATGATCTGCAATATTCATGTAGCCATTTCATCAGGAGAGGCATAAAGGGAATCTAAACTTAATCATCCTTTAATTACTTTATCATATAAATTATTCTTCTTAATCGCCTGTATTTATTATAATCTATGATTCATTCCAGATGCAATAAAAAACTGACCATATAGCTCTGCAATATCTAGAAATTCCCCAGATAAGTTCACCTTCACTTGGAATTGAGGTAACCACTAAGTTATTAGTTTTAGTGATAAATGATAGAAAGACCTTCATCATTACAAACCTCATACATCAAATGTGTTTTCGATTTATTTGGCACCAACATTTCAATCAGTGCAAATTCCTATTCAACTCTTTACTTCTCTTATTTAAGTGATTGAGATAGACATTTCTCATTAACATTGACAAATGACAAGAAATCGGTTGGAGTTTTAATATGCTCAGTTTGATTAAGTCTCTGCTAAATTGTCTTAGTATTGTTGGCTCTATCAAGCCCTATCTATAAAAGCATCGAAAATATTTCAAATGTATTCGCCTCATGCATTACAGGATATAATGAATATGTGGACATAGGTTTTATAATTTAATATAAATGATTTGGATAATAATATGTCTTATTTCATCAACACGCTTTAAATTGTTTAACTCCTTTCTATTAAATAATCTCAATAATAATACTGGTTGACTACAGGCAGGACATACATGTGTAACATCCTGGCAATCTTTCACATAAAATGGCAGGAATGCTAAAAATGCTCCAAAAATGCAAAGTGTGAAACAGCATAACCATGTATGAGTTCCCGGTTTATGTTGCAATATAGAAACAGCTTAAACTCCACAAGTGCTGCACTTGAACATTACTGGCTAACCAAATTCTTTGCATAATCATAATTTCAGTACCATCGAGTTATTCTGGCAATTTGTATTGTTCTTATGGTATGTTCAACGGAATCTGGTCATCATTCTATTATTACATATTTTAATAAATTAATATAAAACGAATTTATGCAAATCAGTATAATTGTTAAAATATTAAATTTAGATTTATAACAAAACTGAATTATTTAATCTTCATTTGCTTCATATTTCAATCTTGGGTCTTCAATTTCATTTATTCCTAGCTATTTACTGATATCAACGTAAATATTCTAATTAAAGTATAAAACTTAGTATTAAATTCTAAATTAACAGAAATGAATGTTATTCCTAATACTTTTTTTATTTATTAAAAGAAAGGAGTTTGAAAGATAAACAATTGACTATCTTCTTTAATTTATTATTGATTATTATATATATCAACTACTTAGTTTAGCTGTTAGGTCTTCTGATTTTTTTACTGAATCTACATGGTCGAATACTAGATTGTAGGCTTTTTAGACAACATCAATTTCAGAAAGTCTTAATTTAAATCAAATAAAAAACAATACCTTTAAGTTTATCTGCTAATATATGCTTAATGATATTATTCCTATTATTCCTTTGTTAATTGAAGTAATTCCTCTGTGATGGGAATATCGATTAAAAGTTGTTCTTTTTAAGCCAAAACAATTTTCTATTTATAATTCTTATGGTTCTTACTTGCTAATTAAATTTGTCATTGAATTATTGATTTAAGTTTTCAAGATCTGTAGATAATCTCTTTCTCAAAGTTTCAATTTCAGACATGGAATTATCAAAATTAGTAGATGCCACTTCTTCAGCTGCAATATCTTCATTTAAACTTTTAGTAGCTGCATCTCTAATTTACTCTAATTTCTCTAAGATTCTTTTAACTGTTGGAACATCAAATCTGGTTGTTAATTTCACCAAAATTGTGATTGGATGATTTGGTCCGAATTGTTCATGACATTCACTGTGAATTTAAGCTAATATGGCTTATCTATTTTCATCAGTAGTTTATTCATCAACAGCTTTGCTTAGTTTTTGAATAATGAGATTTAATGCATTAATGACTTTATTTGCAGATTCAACTCTTCTGTTATAAGCTTTGACATCAGCAGCCCTGGCATTTCTAATGAATTATTCTTGCTCATTTAGAATAGACAATTGTTTTTCATATGTAATAATAGTTTCTCTTAAAATGACCAATAATTCAGCCATGGTTTAAATGAGAACATTTGCATTTGCCAAATCTGTATTTAATTTGGAGAGATCATCTTCCAATTCACTAATATTTTAATCGAAAACTGTCATTTATCTTGAATGTTCAACATCATCATCAACTTAATCAGATTTCAATGAATCTAACAATTCTTGTATGAGTTTCAAAACTTCATCAACTTAAGCTCCTGTCTCCAATTTGATTTGCACCAATTCTTTTAATTAATCACCATAGGGACTTTAGCCAAACTACAAGACTCAATACTTGTTTATACTTAGTGGAATGACTTCATCAATAACGAGGCTTAAGGTGTCATGGCTGAAAAGCATACTCCTATAGTCATAATCAACAAATTAAAACGGATTAGGCTCATTTTTTTTTATATTATAAAATTATTATTGAACTGTGTTATTCATCTATATATTATTAAATTGAATTGATAAATCATTCATGTTAGACTTATTTCCTTACTGCATCGCTTAATGAGTATTCTGATCTCTCATAGGATTGTACTTACTAAAATAAAACTAAGTATATTACTTTGTCATTTACATAGTCATCAACTCTTTATTTAAATTTGTCTTCAGATGTTCCAACTTAGGTAGAATAGATTCTGTATACATCAGTGAATAAGTTAAGTTCTTCTTGTAATCTAGCTTTATTTTTATTATATTAGGTCTCTTCTATTTTTAAGTCCTATCCATATTTTATTTTAGAGATACTTCAATTGCTCTTTATTATTATTGTTGTATAGCAACTCCTCTTTCTCTGCAATTTACTGCAGCTAATCTAGCCTAGACTAATTGTTCTTAGAGTTTAATGATATTTTTCTCTTCAGATGCAAGGTCGTAATTGATCTATTCGTTCTCAATATCAATTGCTCCCTTAAAGTCAGCCAATGTGACTCCAGTTGTGATTTCTAAATTTTAAGAATTTTTAATTTATTCTCTAATGTACCTCTCCATATCATCAAGCATTTCAATCAATTATCCTTTAACTGTGTTGATATTTCCTTGGGAGGATGGGGTCACTTAAGTCCAATCTATGAACATTGTATCAGCAAACTCATGAGCTAATTCTACAAGTTCTGACATTTTTGCAGATTTATACATTGTTAAGAATTTCTCGACGTATGCTCCATATCTGTTTAATTAATTGTTGTCTAAGTTTTATAAGGAATTTCTCAAAAATATTATAAGTCTCAATGTCATATTATCATTTTTAACTCTCTCAATATAGTTGGTTGAATGAGTGCATCTAATTTATATTTGTATCAACTACCTGTTATTGTCGAGGGTTTCTACTCTTTTTGCATTATCAACAAGTCTCCTTTGTAAATAAGCGATGAATTTATTTGTTTTATCAATGTCAGATTCTCTATCAGAAACTGATTTATCTCGACTAGCGCATAAAAAGTTTTATTCTTAAATGGCTTTGCCCAAATTAAAAATGATATTCTCTTTCAGCTAAAAGTTCTATTACATTCAATACATTTTTGGAAACAGTGTAATCTGTATTGAGTGCTGTAAGTTCAACAGCTGATGCTCCCTTTAAGTCAGCCAACAATTTTTCTACTGTATCAACTTCATTCTGACACAAGACACCAACAAATAGCAATAATAAAAGGCTCTTCATGCCGTTTTTTAATTTTTTTATATTAAATGAGTTTATATAATAACAACCAAAATAATTATGCAAATGATGGATGATGCTAAATTATAACCCAGTCTTTACAATTAGAAATAAGCTTGATATAAAATTAAATTCAATACAATTGAATAATTGAACCAGATTTAAATATTATGGCTTTGCTTAAATAATTTATTAATACTTAAACTTTTAATCAATGTCATATTTTCTTAAAATATAAAAAAACTATTTTTAAGTGATTCAAATTGGATGATTTAATTTATTAATTTATGGGTAATAGTTATTGAAAAAATGCTTCTTAGTAAATAAGAAAACTAAAATATAATAATTTTCTTCTTCTATTATGTTTATAATAATTGAACATCATTTTTTTGCTTATTGAGCTGCTTACTTCTTCTTTTCAGCCTCAAGTCTCTCCTTCTCTTTTTGATCTAACCATTCTTTTTTGGCTGCTTCGAAATTTCTATCATATTTGATATCTTATTGAGTTGCTATATTTTATAAAGTTGTTCTTCCCTAAGGGCCTTCAGCATTTTTTCTTCCATTTTAGGGTCCCTTTTTATCTGTTCCATTTTTGAGGTCTTCTAATAGCTTTAACTATAAATTATTTATAATATAATATACAGTGTTTTCAGGTGTTAAATCTTCATATACCCATTCGTTATTAACTTGCATCATTGGTGCATTTGCACATGCTCCTAAACATTCAACTTCTTGAAGTGTATACAACCCATCAGCAGTTGTCTCTCCATTTTTAATGTTCAGCTTTTACTCAATTGTTTTAATTATATCTTTAGATCCGCATAGTTAACATGGAGTAGTTCCACAAACTTAAAGATGAAATTTTCCAACTCTTTCTCTATTAAACATAGAATAAAATGATGCTGTTTCATAGACATCCATTTCAGGGATCTCTAAAATTTTAGCAATCTATTATGTTAGAATCTTATTAAACCTTCTTCATTGCTGATAAACTCAAAAAGTTATTATTCTATTTTTATGCAAGCATAAGTAAAGGTATGGTACCTGATTTTTTCTCATTTGATGGAAATTTTGCCAAAATTGCTTCAATTTTTTTGTAATTCTCATCTGTGAAATCAAATGGTACTGAATCACTATTGTCATCTCTATTTCTATGTGCAACAAAGATGTTAGAGAATCTTTGAATAGATTTTCTTTATGCTAATTATGCAAACTTTTATATCATAATTTAATTAATAAGTATAATATATATCTATAAATAAAAAGAGAAGTAAATATATGTTAATAAAGCATATTCTCTTCTAAGCATGATAAGAGATAAAAAGAGTAAATATAAAATATTTTAAGAGTAATCAAAAAGAATAAAAATTAAATAGATGCAATTATTAGGGATTCAGACTAAATTATATATTAATACTAATGAATTTAGAAATGAACTGATTGCTTTAATATTTAGAAACTAGCAACTATGTAAGAAAATCATATTGAAGGATTAAGCATCATAGATGAATTATAAAATTAAAAATTGAAGACTATAATTCTGTTTTTATGAAATTTAGAACATAAAACTTATGTTGAAATAGATGAAAGGATATGTTTATCCAAATTTCTTAAATGAGATATTGAAAATTAATTAAGAAATAAATAATTAAATTGAGAAATCTTAAATTAGTAAAAGAAAATAAAATATTTGAAGATTTAAGAATGGCAAATAGTGCTGAGATAAATGATTTCATATTACAAATCTTAAAAATAAAAATTAAATTTCTTTTTTAATTAAAAAATGAGTAGTGTCTAATTTGTCAATTCTAAAGCTGAAGTGCTTCGTAAATATTAAGCATTAGCAATGAATATAAATGCAGCAGCTGGTTTGATGGAGGTCATGAAATCAAATTTAGGACCAAAGGGTACCTTAAAAATGCTTGTGGGAGGTGCTGGATAAATAAAACTTACGAAGGATGGCGCTGTTCTATTATCAGAGATGTAGATATAGCATCCAACAGCAGCTATGATAGCTAGAAGTGCAACAGCTTAGGATGATATAATTGGTGATGGTACAACCAGCAATGTTTTATTGATTGGCGCATTAATGAAATAAGCCGAAAGATTATTGGCTGAGGGAATTCATCCAAGAGTAATTACAGAAGGTTTTGAGCTTGCAAGAAAGGAGGCCCTATCATTTTTAGATACCTTTAAATACTAATAAATAGATAAAGCTGTGTTAATAAATGTGGCCAGAACTTCATTAAATAGCAAATTGACACCCGATGTTGCAAATTAGTATATACTATATTAAGAAAATATTTAGAATTATCGAGATAGTTGTCGATGCAGTTTAAATTGTGTAAGTGCCTGAAAAGCCAATAGATTTATTTATGGTTGAGATTATGCATATGTAACATAAGATGGGAGCAGAAACAGAATTGATTAGAGGATTAGTGTTAGACCATGGTGCAAGACATCCAGACATGCCTAAATTTGTTAAGAAATGCTACATCTTAAATTTGAATGTCTCATTGGAATACGAGAAGACTGAGGTAATTTATATATATACATAAATAGGTTCACAGTGGATTCTTTTATAACACAGCTGAAGACAGAGAGAAATTAGCTAGATCTGAAAGAAGATTGACAGATGACAAATGTCAATAAATTATTGATTTCAAGAGAAAGGTTTGTGAGAAGAATGGCTATGGATTTGCAGTTATCAATTAAAAAGGAATTGATCCAGTCTGTTTAGAGATGTTTGCCAAAGAAGGCATTGTTGGTATCAGAAGAGCAAAAAAGAGAAATATGGAAAGAATTGCAAAGGCCTGTGGTGGTAATTCAGTCAATGCAGTTGAAGATATGTCAGAAAGTGATCTTGGATATTGTGAAGTGGTAATCATATTATTTTATAATTAGTTAAGAGAATATACCTTAGGAGAAGAGAAGTATACCTTTATTGAAGGAGTATAAAATCCAACTTCATGCACAATTTTAATTAGAGGACCAAATGAACATACTATTGCCTAAATCAAGGATGCTATTAGAGATGGATTAAGAGCTGTTAAAAATGCTGTTGAAGATAAATGTGTTATTCCTGGAGCTGGTGCTTTTGAGATTGCTACCAGTGTTCATCTTTAAAAGTTTAAGGATTCTGTTGCTGGAAAGGCTAAATTGGGAGTCTAAGCATTTGCTGAGTCATTATTAGTTATTCCAAAAGCTTTAGCAGAAAATTGTGGATATGATGTTTAAGAAACACTAATTTAAGTTACAGACGAATTTATCAAAAATAACATTCCAGTTGGAGTGAGTGTTAATGAATAAGGATTCATTGCTCCAATTGCCAATGGCATTTTTGATAATTATTGTTCCAAAAGATCATGGCTGAACATTGCACCCACATTAGCTTAATAATTATTGTTAGTTGATGAAGTAAACTTAGATATAATTATTTTAGATTATGAGAGCTGGCAAACAAGCTGGTGGAGCACAATAATGATAAGAATGAAATAATTATTGTTTACATTTATACATCAATAAATATATATTCGTATATTTTAGAATTACCACATATTCTTAAGATACTTGATACTTCCTTTTCTGTAAAGAAAAGCTATTTAAATTTCTAAAATTGATAAATTTAAATAGCTTAAATTTTAAATATTACATCTGTGAGTTTACATTGATTAGCTTTAATTGAGACAACAGTTAATTACTAAGAAATTGATCTTTCATTACATAATGTATTAAGATAACTTATTAATTATTTTGAAATAATTTAAATTTTTGCTGTAATTAATTACATATTTGATGCATATTTATAAAGATTTATTCTTCTTTTAAAAAACAAATAATTATTATAACTTTTATAATACAGGGATGTCTTCTTTTATGAATGTATAGAAAACAATAAATTAAGAAAAAAATGTGGCTTTATCTAAGTAAATTTATAAGAAAAAGCGTAAAAATCAATACACTGTAGAATTTAAGTTTGGCAGTAACATAGATGTTACTTAACTTAAAGAAATTATAGTTATAAATTAAAATATACCTCAATGCATTCCTCAAAATATCATCTTCAGATTGAATTCTAATATATAATTCCCTAAGATTGTTGAATCTCAATATTAGTTAGGATTTTTGAACATTGATCCCCATTCTTATAATTACAAAGTAGCTAGGTACGACAAATACAATAGCTATCATATTTTTAATTTAGAACCAATTCAAAGACCATACACATCTTTTGAAATAATTAAGGAAGCTTTGATAAAGGAGGAAGCCGATTTGTTTGAGGGCTTTGAATAATTTCATTAAAAAAATACTGACATCTCTAAATACAACATCGTAACTGAAGCAAAACTTATTGAGTTTGAACACACCATCTAAGGCCCATTTACATTATACATCTAACAAAATAAAAATGGAATCATTGCTACATCAGCTAGGGTCATGAATGATGCCTATCTCTAAATGATAGGAGTCAATGAAGAAATAATTAAGGATTATGTATTTTAGACAGGAATGCTCCCTTAATCCTTTGCTGGAGACGGGAATTCTAGATGGAGTCAAACTGTAGCTCAAATTTTTAAATGCAATGCTGCCATGATGTTTGGACAATTGATACTCGTGAATTATTAAGGGCAAAGGTTTCCTGTTCTTATGAAATCCAAAAACTTTTATTTATTCAACGAGGATGACAACTCTTACACAGAATACCTTTATTATTTTTATGAAGTTGACCAGAGGTGGGTAAATATGAAGCAGATAGAAGAAAATAGCTTAGATTATTTCAATAGGAAGTCAGTAAATAGCAACGAAGACACAGATGAGGTTGAGTATTAAAAGAGATGTGGATTTAGAAAATTATGAATGACTAAAATATTTAATATTAATGATTTTATTTTTTCAATTTTGAATTGCGCATAAAGTCAATTTGCTTAGATGACTAGTCAGAGGATCCCTAATTTGGTTCCCTTTACTCGTGCTTAATTATTTCAAAAATTATTATTTTTACCTCTGTAATACATTTTTGAATGAAAAATAAACTTAATTAAAAAAAAAGAAATAATAATCAAAGAATAGGTGAGAAACTATTTTTCTCTTTTAATTGGATAAATGAAAGATCTAGAGAATGATTTTCAATGTTATTCCACATACATTGTGACTCCCCTATCCTTTATAATAAGTGGAAATTTGGTCAGAAGTGCTTAGTAATTAAAAATTAATTAATGAATAATACTGAAAAATTCAGTGCTTTAGAACTCTCAAGTGTTAAACTTATTATAAATTTGAAGAATAGTATAAAACAAGAAATTCCTGATTTAAAATATATATTATTTAGCTTAGCCTTTCTAAAATCAATTAATATAATTAAGATGTTCAAACTAAGTTTACTATAGAAAATAAATGAAATACAAAATAATCATAAGATGAGAAAATCACATATTTAATACTCAACATAATTTTTTGCTTGTAGTTCATGTAATTAATATATTAATCGATTAATCTATTAATATTCATTTATTTATATTATCTTATATATATACAAAGTCTATCAATAAAATAACTTTAACTTTCAACTTTTCTTTGATATGAACATTAAAGTTTAGAATGAAATAAGTCCAATTATATTTTAATACTTAGCTAGAGAGGTTATAGTTTATATCACTAGATAAAGCCTTAAACCTACTTAGTTACAGTTTTGTAAATCTTAGGATAGTTGAGATTTCACTTAAATAATAGAAGGTCCAATATTGTTATTAATTATACAAAAACTGTAATTTAATTGTAAATGCATTGTTAATTAACTAAATTTAAATAAACTAGTAGTAAAGGTTCATTTATGTTGTAATTGAAGTTCCAATTCAATTTTAAAGTTTAGATTATAAATTAATAAACATAAGATCGTGATTACTATAATAAAAAGAAAATAAATAATAAATAATTTATTGAGAAGTTAATAAATTATGATAAGAATTAATATTTTTTAATAATAAAAAATTTATTTCTAATTATTAGTATTAAAAAGAAATATCTTCATAGTTTTGTAATATATATTTAATTATTTATATTGTGATTATTAAATGTTCTTGATTATTTGATAATAGCATAAATGGTTGTGGTATTAGAACTTTGTAGTGATAATGTCAAATATTTATGTCTCAATGAATAAGAAAAATTTGACCCATCAATATTAGAAAATTATAGGCAATATTCAAAATAATAGTTATTAATACTATTTGAGTATTGGTATGAACTAATCTAATAAAAGTTGAAACAAAAACGAAAATTGATTATTGTAAAATACTAAAAACACAACAAATAGATTAAAGCCTGTATGGATTTAAAGTTTGTGATTAGATTTGTAAATTAGATATTATATATATATATGATTGATAAGAATCAAGGTTGTGTTGTAAATTTAACTCAAAATTTCTATAAATTAAGTTAAATTAGATGTCTATACTAGATGTGTTAACTTGCCGATTTAATATTCGAATTGTAAGCATATCCTATCGCTTCTTTCTTAAGAAATCTATTTGATAAGATTCTAAATAATTTTAATTGTTTTTCATCATTGGTATACCTAATTAAATGTTTAACATTTTTAATGTTATTTTTTAATTAAGTGAGTAATTTTAAAAATTCAATGCCTTGTTTTTCTCCCAAATACTTGAGTATTTCTACCCTTTGTCTTAATACGTATTATACAATAGCTTTAGCATAATTTTTTTAAATATTTGTAGACTTTTATGAAAGATTTTTTGATTGAGAAGAATTTTTGGTTTTTTTGTTTACAACTATCGAATCAACACTTTCTAGAGATTCTTAAGTTTATTTATTGTTATAAAGTGAACAAGAAGGTTAAAAAGGTACATCTTGTGAAGCAATTTAAGGAGGTTATTAGGTTAGTTAGGTTGTTAAAGAATTGCATAAATTTCCATCGGGATATCCCTAATTCCCATTTATTACAGGAATGAAGTATATAGGATAATATAAAGGTTATTAAGGTTATGCATATAGATTATAAGCTGGCTGGAATTATTGATTCCACATTAGATTTTAATAAATAATAACATCAACTAATATGTTAATTTATAAACATATTATTTCGGTTTATTCGCTTTATTATTGCAATTATTATTTGGAAATTTTTTTTTAATTTTAATTAAAATCCCCAAAAACGGAGTTATTTGGTATTATTTTTCAAAAATACCAAGAAAAAGTGGTTTATATTGATTTTTTGAATAAAAGTAGGGTAGGTTTGAATTAGTTATCACGATTTTAATTTCACTGAATTTAATTTCGATTACTAGATTTTCTGTTTTATTAAGAACTAAATTTAACAATAACTTACTAAGGGACTTCTTTTTTTCTAAATGCTCCAAAAATTTTAAATTATATATAAATGAACCTATAAGCATCATCAAATAACTCCTAACATTTATTTTCATACATGTTTTCAGTTGGATGAACATATACAATATAACTTAATATATTCAACTCATAGCATAAATTCTAGTTTCCTGCTGAATAAATGTCACTTCATTATTATCTTAATTCTTCTAATTGAAACCATTTTAACGTAGTAAAGTGATTTATATCAATTATAATATTGTTATGTTTTAAGTTATTGTTTATACTTTGAAAACATTTTGTCATTGTAAAAGCATCTTATTGAAAACCATTTGCGTGTAGTCTATTCTTTAGTTTTCTATTTTATTTAATTATCTTTCTCAGCCAACAGCCACTTTGCAAGATACTTAAACGAAAATATTAACAAACTTCTTAATTTCATTTGTTTGTTAAATGCAAATTAATTGAGATATGAATAATATTAGTGAAAAGCAATAATAATTTTAGGTTTAGAATAAAATTGAATCAAATTGATACATCGTGTAGCGATGGATATTCAGTTTCAAAAATATTACAATTATATAAATATTTTCGATAATGAAACTTATAGATAAATTAGAATTTTCATCCTCTTTTGAACTTCATTCACTAATATTATTGTTGTAGGAGTTCGATTTGTTATAATTATAATTCAAAAATATATTTTGGAATATTATTATGATTTTTATTTTATTTCAACATCTTAGCAGACTATGATGAATTAATTTTTTATGTCTAAGATGGCTATTCTTTTTTTATATTCTGGAATTGAATATATAGGAATTACTTTTTGTTTTTAAGAAATAATTTCTAAATAATATTTACATATTTCATTACCCTAAAATTCTAAAAGCCCTTATAAAATCCTATTTGTTTGTATATTAAGAAATATGACTAACATTTTAGATTTAGTTTTTTATTAGCTTTACTAATTTAATAAACTCATCAACTTCTGAAGTGTTAAGGATTTTAGAAGTTAATTATTTATTTTTATAGATAAAGCTAGCAATGGCTTTGGCGTAATTCTTTTAGATATTTTTTGATTCTTTTTCAAATTAAACCTAATTGAAATGATGTGTAGGCTTTGATATTTTTACTTTTTCTTATATTGGCTTATCCTATGTGATATTTGCACTTATTATAGCCAATAAATCAGAAGAATTAGAACAATTTTCTGTTTCCTTTTATTGTGGTTATTCTATTCTTCTCTAATTGAGCTCTTGAGATTCTAATTATGGAAGCTATTGCATGGATTTGATTTGGGGTACAAATGTTTAAAGTTGTTATGCTTGCACCTAGTAGGTAAATGAGGGGTAAGATTAAAAGAATGGGACATAAACAAAGGCCGTTTATTAAATAGGGTATGAAGGAATAAAGCAAGGGAGGTTAAAGTTCATTAGTTTTAGAGACTCTAGTTTTGATGTTAGATTAAAAAGAAGATTTAAATAATCAAAATATGAGATGTATTTTGTTATTATCAAGTATTTATCAGTACTTAATCACTTGCTTTAATCAATTTTACATTGATACAGTATAAAAAGTGAATTTGTAGAAATTAGTTATACCATATTATTTTAGAAGATGAGTCGTTATACATGTTAAAGGAAAACGATAATCCGTTTTTAAATCATAATATTATGTAAATTTTGTAATGATATAGAAAACGATATAATATATAGCCATTTATTTTTCATTTAATCATCAATCTAACTGAACTCGACCTGCAGAATATTAAAACTGACCTTATTTCATTAATTATATTTTTATATTAAGAGTAGTAATAGTTCAGAATTTTTATTATATTATTGAGTCAAATTAAAATAAAATTGTTTATTTATTTCTAATTTGTTCAAATAATCATCTTTGCATATCTGTGTGCTATATACATGATGTGACGAAATAAAAATAGTTGAGTATTTAAATTATAGTAGGGAGTTAAAAAAAGTAAAGCTTGATTGCCATTCTCGTTTATTTTAGTGTAGATTTCTCATAATTAGTGTGTAAATTGATAATAATTAATAATAATAATTTATTTTTTCAAATGACCTTAGTATTTATTAACGTGAAAATGCTTGAGAATAAATATTGTTATTTTGAACTTAAAAATTAATGAAAATGCATTTATTGAACAATAAATTTAATATAAATGAAAAGATTTTACTATGATTATTATTAGCAAATAAACAATAGAAGAAAAAATCTTAATAATAAGAGCGAATTATTCATCGGGAGAAGAGAGAATGAAGGGTCAGCCATTCATTCAATGGAATAACTCAAATCCAGAAAGTTTTCTATTTCAAGGCCGATAAGTTCAATAAGTCTGAAGAGAAATAGTGCATCTTAAATTGATAGCAGTTTTAATTTGACAAGCCTGAATGATTTAGCAATGATTTAATAGTATAAAACAGTGAATCTGTTATCAAGTTAGCTGAAGCGATCCTCGAGCAATTCAATTAGAAGGAGGGTTATAAATTCAGATAAAAACTAGTAGTTCCGTCAATATCCAAATAAATCAATGATTATAACAAATTTCATTTTGGAATGATTGCTTATAATTTATATAATCATCATTCAATGATATCTTTAATTTACTGGAAAGTAATAGTTATTAAAATAATAATGATTGTTTATTTGTGTAGATTTAATAATGCAAAGTTTTTGTTTATTATATTAATTAATAAATGGATTAAAAGGATTAAGAAGAATAAACATTTAAGAAGTAAAAATGAATTCTATTGTTTAGTTTCATAAAGAACAATTTGCTTGTTTTCTTTACTTATAACCCAAAGGTTCATAAAAGTCTTAACTATTCAAGAATTTATAACAGTTATTGGTGTGTAAGATTGAAAATGTAATATTTAGATTTTAGAAGTGGTGCAAATAATTTTAGTTAATGTGGTGTTCAGTGTTACCAAGTAATCATTGCCCATTATATTTTTCACCATCTTAATTTGCATCACCATTCTAATTAATTGTATGATAAGAATAGGCAATAATTACTAATACTTTTAATATGTATTAATAATATCAATTATTAAGTTCACAATATTGACGATCATTATAGTCTTGATAGAAATAGCCCCCATCTATTTCACAGTCTAAAGGTAAGAATATTCTTGATAAAGATTGTTATCAATTGATTGATACATTATGTTAGATGATTAAAGTCTATGGATTACATACAATGCAATCAGAAGATGCTTGCTAATCACAATATATTTTATATTATATATGGTTTTTGATCATGGGCATTTATTTTGTGTTTAGGGTACGACAATATCTATTATTTTAAGTCCATAGGTGTATATTTGGCTTACGTTGCATATAAATTCCTAAGGGCTAAACATAATATTGAAGAAACCAAAAAGAAAAGGAAATTAAGATATTTGGAAATGTACAAAGAAAAGGAATAAAAGAAAGGTGAAATCTAGAATTAAAAATATGGTGATCGCAAATTATGAAAATTAAAAATATAAAATTATAATCATCTTTTATATGTTGAGAATAGGCATCATTATTTTTTATAAGAATCTAAATTTTATTAATTTTAGAACTAAATAATTAAAGAATTTCATTAATTTTTATATTAGATGGCACTCCAACCATGCAAAATATTATCTTTGATTTCTCCCAATTAGTTTTTGATACAAACCTAATAACAAAAGACAATTATTGTTGGAAACGGAATTCCTAATTTTTTAACAAGATCCAAAACAAATATTAATCAAAAGGCTATAGATGTGTACTTTTAATAATTGAGATTCGTCAATAAGGAAGCATTGTACATTACTAAAGCTAACTAATTATAAATAAATGGAGCAGAATTATAATAGGACATTCCAGATGAAACAGAAATTCATTTAAAACTCATTGGTGTTTAAAATGAGAATCCAAATTAAACACAATAAGTTCAAGATTTTATCAAATAACATAGGAATAAATCCTTAGATGCCATCCTAGTCTCTTTCGAAGGAAATATTTTAAATTTCCTCTATAATAAGGAGACATTGATAAGTTTAATTCCTAGTGCTATTTATATAGATGGTAATTATTATAATTTATTAAAGAATTTGCAATTTAAGATTCAGGATACTCCAAAATTATGTAGAAGGAATGGCTTAATAAAGAGTTTACCATAACTTTCAAAGGAACTTAAATTATGACTGTCATTCATGAAAGAAATTCAATTAACTTTCCAATTCTAAAAGCTGACTTATATCTTTCAAGTTAATAAAATAATGAATTAAGTAATGAATTCTACATTTCCTTAATTTCAAATGGATATGCATTTATTACTGATTGGGGGTATTGATATATGTAAAGTTAGCAAATTGAATTTATCTTAAAATTCTTTTCAATTATTGTTTTAGAGCTAAGAGGAAGCTAAAAAAAATAATTTGGGACTTTGGAAGAATGGAGAATTAGATAGAAGGATGCTCAATTCAGTTAGTTCTTAAACTATTGGATAAATTGTCGAAATAGTAGAGGCTAATTAATATATAGTTAAAACTGATAAGGAAATATTGACAATAAAATTAGATAGGATTTTCATTGAAGGATTAGAAGCCAAAGAATTTGCTAGGAAATTACTAATAGGAAAGCAAGTTCATATTCTATAAGTAGGAGATAACATACCACTTCAAACCATATAACTGTGCGATAACAATTTAGATATAGAGGATGAACTTATTGCCAATGGATGGGCAACACCTAAGGAGAACCATCCTTAGTTATCAAAGTTTAAATTTCAGCAATTTTAATAAATGAATCTATTGGCTAAATAGAAGAAACTTGGATAGTATAGTCCAGAACTGACTTGGAGAATTGAAGATTAAACAGATTAGAAATAGGGAAAGAGTGTTAACGAAATAATTTGGTCTAGTATTCAGAGAGATAAATAAAGTTCAAAATAATCAGGCATGAATACTGGTATTACAATCAAAGATGATAATTAACTTGAAGTATTGATAGATAAAATATTGCCTAATGGAAACTTTGTTGTAACGATATTAAAGTATCATTCAATGGTTAACTTTACCATATCTGGAATAGCTATGCTATCTGAATTTGCAACAAGTTTTCCAAATGTTACCAAATATGAAGAGAAAAAATAATAATTTATTTATAATATTTTAATACAAAGAAATGCTTGGATTCATTTTGAAAGTTTTAATATTTTGGAGAATATGTTTTATGGAAAGATTTATGAGAAGAAAAATAATAAAGATTCCGATTTCACTTTATAATTGCTTAAAGAAGGATTAACATTTATCAAGAATAATACTGATTTTTATAGTAAATATGAGGATGCTTAAAAAGAGGCAGAGAAACTTAAGAAAGGATTTTGGAATGAATCCTACGCTTAATTTATAATAGACTTTTCACAAAATAAATAAACTTTAAAGAAACAAATAAGTAATTAGGGAAACATATAAAAAAATGAGAATTAGCAAATCTAAAAAGTCACTGTCACTGCTGTTAATGATTGTCATGAATTTTACCTCAGAAAAGAAAACAATCCTGAGTTTGAAGAACTAGAAATTCAAATTGAAAAAGCAGCTTTGATTGTAATTTATTTTTATTATAATTATTAGCCTCTCAAGAAACCAGTAAAGAAAGGGACCTTGTGTTTAGCAAGATTTTCTGAAGACAATAGAATTTACAGAGCTCAGGTATTGCAAGCCTTTAAGAATGATAAATTCTTAATCAAATTTATAGATTATGGCAATAATGATGAAGTCAGCTATCAAGATATGGGAGTATTGCCTGCTTAATTTACAAATGTTCCTTAATAGGCTAAAATGTGTTCCTTAGCTTATTTGAGAGTTCCTCCATCAACACATGAATATGCAGAAGAGGCATCTGATTTATTTAGGGAATTGCTACTTGATTAATAATTTGATTCTAAAGTTGCATATACTGAGAAATCATCCAATAGATAATTTGTAACTCTTTAGCCATAAGACTAACCAGATGAATTATAGTTCACAATTAATAAAATTGTATTAGAAAAAGGGTATAATTTTATGTCTAAATGAATTAGGTTAGGAAGAATAGATGATAGAGTCTTATACAATCCTTTGAAAGAGTTCAAAAATTATGAAATTGAAGCAAAAGGTAATGGAATTGGAATTTGGGGATTCGATGATTGTTTAGAGGATGAAAAATAATTTGAAGACGAGTATGACTTTTATGATTGATGGGTTGTTTCATTTATATTGTTCAAATTTTTATAATTAATCATATAATTATTTTTGATTCAAATAGAATACAGACTATGTATATCAAAGTAAAATTAATGGATATATGATAATGCTCTCCTTAATAGAGATTTATAAATTTATTGATATTTTTTGTTTTTAGCTCTTTCCGTAGAATAAACTCATATATTTATGAAATATAATTATACAAATTATGTATAAAATCAGATAGTAAAATGATCATCATCACTATCTTCTTATTGAATGAACTCAGTCATTCTTAGTATAGCGAGTCTATTATTAATTATTTCTAGACGACTGTGAAGAGTGGGAGCATTTTATTATGACTAGTATATTTCATTTGGTGTTAAAGTTACAGGAACCTAAAATAGCAATTATTATTAGTTATTGTTGTTGACTCTTTGTGTTTTAGATCCCATCAAAGCTAAATGAGGAGCTAAATCCGTCATCATTCGACCCATCCTATCAAAAATAGGTGCCAATTAAGAACCAATTAAACTGGATTTAATTTCGTATTCATTTAATTCTTTTTCTTTCTTTCTCATTTCAAATTGACTTTCCTCAGGATTCATTTCCTTATTTTTATTCAATAACATTTATTAGTATTGTTATTGTAATTAAATCTATTTCTCAGCAATTCTTTTGTTATTTTCGAATCTCCCAAATTCTATTAACAATTAAGTAACTTAATTCATCATATGTCCGACATCAAAAATGAATTTGTGCATATCAATTTCTTACTTTTCTACCTCACAATCAGGATCACTAACTGGATGTGGACATAAAAAGTCTTGATTAGCACTACCTACAGTATAAGTTCTAAAAGTAGCGATTCTCGGAGATTGTATGTCGATCCATTCATCCCATCTGCTACCCCATCCATTATAATGGATAAAAATTCTATTCTATTCAACTATTTATATTTATGCTTCAAGCTAAAATAGAAATAATAAAAACAACATAAATACCCATTGATCAATCGTATCCTTCACATCAATCCACTATCCAACCTAGAATGTCCGTTTCTTTGGATCAAATGGGTTTACATATTCACCTAAATGTCGAATTCAATTTAACATACCCTAAATATCTTCTTGCTTTAATTCTTCAGGTTTGACCTAGGAATCTAATAACTACTTGATGGTTTGGTAATTTTATCTTATGCCCTCCAATGATACTTGCTTGTCAACATTGAAACCTAATCGAAATCTTTGAAGTTCTTACCATTGCTCCTCTATTGTTGTACCATTCTTCTTACATTTTATCTATTATATTGATGCTGTCCTAAAATATATGGTTTCTTTTACTTAGTGTTCTCAGAATGTTGCTCAAGATATCCATTTCAAGGAATTCATTTACGCCTTGTGTTTATTACGACTACTATTATTATTATTATGATTATTGAGTTTAATTCTAGATTAGTTGATCTTCCTATATTGGCTATCCTGGCAATAAAACTACATGATCATTTTATAACTATGTCGATTCATTTACTAAATACTTTATAATCTTATAAAGTTTTATTGTTCTCTAAAACTCTCCCTTGGTAAATCAGTCTTTACTTATCAAAAGGTATGTTTAGTTTATTTTAAATTACATTTTTCAATTATTAAACAGTGTTGTTTGGATCAATAGAAAAAGAAGTGATTTGATTATCTAGTGTTTTTATCTTTAATGTGATTTAAGTTTCCATTATTATATAAATTAATTAATATTCTAAATTTTATATTTTGTTAAAAACTTATGCAACATAAATAGACCTTCTATTTATCTTTTATATTAAATAGAATACTCTAAAAATTATAAAAATAATATTAACATAAAGATAAATACATACTTACTAATATCAATCACTTTCAATCAACAATTTGGTTGTAATTTCCATTAAATCTATTACAACTTCTTATTGCAATCATTCATTTACGAATTTATTAATAAATTATACTTCCTTCTCTAAAACAAAATTTATTTTTATAATGCTTTAATTTGTCTTTAATTATAATCAAATTTATCAATTTCCTCATTTAGATTTTGTAATTAAATTTAATTCATCATCAACAGTTCCTTTATCTCACCCAAATGAGATTATTCATCTATTACATTAATTTCCTATGTATAGCCAAATTTATTACTTCCAACAAATTATCAGATGATGATTGTATAAATGCTTTATCGATATCTATCGATTAAGAGTGCAATCTTTTTGTCGTCGGTTTCTGATGTGAAATATTAGTACTCTATGTGATAGTTTTAGCATGTCTCCCCTTAAGTTAAGTGTGAATCCTATTGTCGATAGATTTCTAATTAGATTCTTATAGAGACACATTCCTAGAAGGTGACATTAAGGCTCTCCAAGTTGCCATATTTTATATAATTAATTATTTATTAATTATTTAAATGTACTTGTGCTTCAATTACATTGTAATCAACAACTAATTCTCTGATTACTAGAATAATCTTTACATATTCCTAAAATTAAAGATTAATCTTTCTCTCTTTTTGAGTATAATTTATTATTTATTATTTTTTATTACAGACAGACAGACATCTTTATACAATATTATATAATAACATAATACTACTAGAAAATATATCAAATATATAATAATGATCTCAATAAAAATAAGATTTATTTTTATTATAATTGAAATTAAATAGAAATGGTTCAAATTGAACCTTAAATTATAATTTTCAGATCATTATAATATATTATTTGATTTACCAAGAAGTATCCGAAATGGTTATATATAATTTACATACAAATAAAATCTAGATATAGATATTGAATATCAAAGTTAAATTAAACATAGAAGATAATAAAACATAAGAAAATCAAATTCAATTTTTATTGATTATAATAAGATAATAATTTAAAATTATAATAACAATTAATTCAATGTTTTTTACCTCTACCTCTTCCTCTTCCACGACCTCTAATATAGCCACCTCTTTAATTTTATCTATTTTACCCTCTCTTGTTTCCATATTTCTTAACCTTCTATTTTTATGGGAATGTCAATTTAACTTAATGATGCAAGAGTTATTCTTTTGGTAATTCCTTTATTTAATATTCCATAGGTAAGGACTCTGAAATTAATTTGATATATTGATGAACAATATCTTCATTACCTAAGTATAATTTTGGAAATTTCTTCCATTTTTGAGTTGAAGATTAAATGATCTATTCAATATTCTATCCTTTCAAAATCTCTGATCTCACATATTAATGAAAACCTTAAGGAACCTTTCTCCCCCATGTTTAGACATGTCTTTTAAAATCTAAACCATTTACAATTAAATAGTATGGACACTATTTTGCCATACAACAATTGCTGCTTAATCCAGATTTTACATTATAAGCTATAGTGTTTATATTAATTCCTTTTTATTGGCATTCAATCTGCAATTATTCATATGTTAATGGTTGAACCAACATATGATTCTTAATAAACCAAACTTAATATTCTTTTTCTAGAGCTAATTTTATCGCTGAAGCTCCTTTAGTTAAATTACCTTTGTTTTCTGAAATCATAGCCTTTTGAATTTCTTTTAAATTATTGTAGTTGACTCTTGTTAAGAAGACATCCTTCTCTTACAATTTGAGAGCATGATAAATGATGTGTACATATCTTTATTGATCAAATTTAACGCCCTTAAATTATTCATAGAAAGTTTCAATGGCATCTAAAGTTAACTTCAAATCTTGGTTGAATACTTTGTCCTCATTCAATCCAATCACTGTAGAATCCTTTTAATATTTATCTAATAATGTGTCCTCTATTTCTTTAGTAATTGAGTTTCTAAAGTTCTTGATGCTAACATGTTTCTCGAAAGTTGCCTTCAACTATTCTTAAACAAAATTTTCATCTTGCTTCTCTAATTTCAATTTCAGAAAGTAAGATAGCTATTATTGATGTTTATATTGTTCCCTAATGAAATAATAAATAATCAATCTTTCGATTTCTAATTCAAAATCTTTCACTACATTCCCTAGTTTAGATAAATAAAACAGATGAATGAAGGGCTTTGCTGTTGATACGTAATCTTCATATTCTGCTTCTTTTTCTAAGTAAGCTTAATTTGGATTATGTAATAGCTTCTATAAATAATTTTCAAAATTTTTAGTTCCCGAATATACTAATTTTGTAGTTTCAAAGATTTACTCCATTATTTCAGTCTACCATTACGATTTTTACTTTTTCAATACATTTATTAGCGAATTAGATAACAATGCCAAATAAGTTTCTTCATAGAGGGTGTCTACATTTTATTAAACCATAAAGGTCAATAGCAACTTGATTATCCTTGATCTAAGAACAGCTTATAAATCATTGTCAGATTATGGGAACAAAGGTAAAATACAATTGATTTCTTCTGTTTAATTATCACCAATTTATAATTGAACATTAAAATTATTTTTGATTAAATAGGCAGAATCTATTACTTTGTTATGTTTGGCAAAAGATTAAACTTAAATTAACCATGGATTAACAAACGATCCATCATTTCTCTTCACCTTTAATCCATGACCAACTAATGGGAATGTCTCAGCAAAGTCATATTATGTTTTTACAAATTTTAATCCTTCTAAAATATCTTGTTTTTAAGAGAGAATGTCTCTGAAATTTTCTAATGAAATGACTGATCTCTCTTAACCTTATTCATTCTAAGGATTAATTTTGCAATTTTAAATGATTTATTAAAATTCTTCTCTTATTTATTTAAACTCCTATACTGTAATACCCTTTAATGCTAAAGCCTTTTAATGATGCTTTCCAACTATTGTACCAATATTCAACCTTTTAGCTGCTTCAAAATCATCTACTTCATTTGGATTGGATCCTTCGGATAGTTATGCTAATTCTTTCACAAAAAATAGTAATTTATTTCCATATTTATAAGCATAATTTCTTTTTGCTCTTATTTTAAATGGTTAATTTGGATCATTGATTTCCTCCATCTTGAAATTCAACACATCCATCTAAAAGTATTCTGTTAATCTATTTGTAATTGAATTAACAATTTATAAGCATTTCTTAGCCTTTTCTCTGCTATCTTCATGCTTGCCCATAATTCTAATTTAAATGTTTTGAACCCATGATCTAAAGAGATCAACAACATCATCAATCTCAAGTTAACTTTATTCGATTGGAATGATCTAAACATCAGGATAGTTGATAAACTTTAAGTCTGATTTCGAACTATAAACCCATTATCCTTCATACACTTCATCTGTAACTTCTTCATCATATGGGAATAAATTAACAACATTATTAACCTGTAACATTTTTGTTGAATAAAAATATCTTTTCATTATTTCAAATTTATTATGAAAAGCTTATTCAGAGGCATGTTCAATTAGATACAATGCAGGAATTTAAGGATCACCTTTGTGATATAATTATCTCAACTACATTGCTAAAAATGTAGGAAACTCATCTTCAATTCCCAAACAAATAAAGTTGATATTTCGTTTTTAAACATTTCCCTTTAATCTTTATTTCATTCTTTATTCTATTGTATTAACATGATTGTCTTAACCATCACTTATGAATATTACTGTAATATTATGATTCTTGGGAACCTTTACTATTTCGGTCTCTAAAAGTTCGAATGCAGGAACTATCTCAGTAGTTCCTTCACCATGATCTTCTATATTTTAGGATAAAACATTATTATGCACCTTTTTTGCTCTGTGATCAAATGTTAATGTAATTAAATTGTCTTTTGGTATTGATTTATTCCAAAAGTTAGCTACCCACTCCCATCTGGTATACATTGAAGCTGAAACATCAATCAAACCTATAATTGTAAGCTTTGTTTCCTCCTTTTTCTCCTACTAATTGTTAACAAAAGGGATGTGAAAGTGATACTTTTATTCTTAATCCATTTTAAATAAATTAATAAATTAATTCTTTCATATTTCTTATAATATCATTCCCTGATCAGTTTCCAACAGTAGTTAAATAAAATAAGCATAATATTGGATATAATCTAAATGTGATTGTAAGTGTAAAGGTTTTGGTTGAAATTTAGAAATTAATTATGTGAAAAAGTGGTTGTATAATCAAATTATTATTGCTTTGAGAAACTTATAGCTGATTTAAATACAGTTAACCTGATTGAATAATATTGGAAGGATAGAAAGGAATACTTGCAGCAATTAAATAAATTATATTTTAACTAAAATAATTGTTTGACAGGTTATGAAACTTTACTTTTTATTCAAGAAAATAACAATTTTATCAGATTTGTTTAGTTGACCTATTGAAATAAGAAATAAAAATAATTATTAGATTTTTAAGAAATTATTTACATGGATACTCATTGTTATTGGTACATCAGATCTCAATTACAATATTGCTATTAAAAAATTTAGATTTTAAGATTATACTAGAATCAATTTATTGTTTTGTAAATTTTGCTTCATAAATAAGATGTTAAAGATCAATTATTTTAAAATGGTACAAAAGTGAAATATTAATGATTATTCTATCTTAACCTGAAATCATAATCAATTATTATGTAACTTTATATTTTTGATCTCATTAGAGGATGCTTTCGTATTAGTTTATAAATGAAGTAAAATCTCAAATAGTACTCCTTTTTATTTGATATTATTACTTATTAAACATGATTTATAGAGTTTCAAATAGCTTTTAGATTGATATTAACAGTCTTACTTTATTGTTAAATATTCTATAGATTCATATCTATTTTATCGCTGTATATAATTAGAGTATATAATAATTAATATATGCAGTTGACCATTCTGGGATTGTGTTGTTGAATAAGATAAAATGGAATAATATTGATTATTAGAACTTATTAATAAACATTTTATTTTTAATTTCATATCTAAAAAGGTTTATTATTTATATTAATATAATTAATAAAAATGGCACTTGCCCTTAAGTAATTATGTGGATTCAGCAGAGTGAATGCTCAATGTCCAACTTACAAATAGTAAATCAATATAAGCTATATATTATAGTATTTGTGCCGGTTTGAGTGGTGGATCATTGCTTTATGCATTTTATGCTCAAGTACAAAAATAATGGAGAGAATCAGAAATTTAATTCAGAAAGGAATAGTTGAAGAAACCAATTTATGAGCTCAGAGATGAAGAGCTTGTAAGTCCACCATGGAATAGTTCGAATTTGAATGAGTGGTTATACAGAAGAGTAAGAGTAAAGGGAAGACCACTCCATTACTTATAGATGATGGTGCCAAGAACAGAATTTTAGAAGCCAGGATATGAATGCGTAGTTCCATTGGTTACAAAGGAGGATGCAGATTAAACAGTATAGGAAGGAGTATCATAAATTGTTTAACATTAGCTTCTTGTATCTTTAGGATTTGTGCCATATG
Organism: Paramecium tetraurelia; assembly: GCF_000165425.1. NCBI lineage: Eukaryota > Ciliophora > Oligohymenophorea > Peniculida > Parameciidae > Paramecium > Paramecium tetraurelia. Next base: position 289,854 of record NW_001799630.1, on the reverse strand, counting down.
AATATAAGGAAGTAACAGATAGACATAAATTGGAAGACGCTTCAGTGTAATCATTTGATTGTTTCCTATCCTAATTGCCAGAGTTATAAGACAATTCATATGGAAATGTAGCCAATCGCAGAAATTCACAGTGGAATTACGCAGACCTCCAATTGATGGGTTAATTCACAGGATTCAAGAATGCAGACAAGATTGGTAAGGTCGTTTTGGAGAGAGCCAACTTCAATACTCCTTTGGATGAGAGAAATATGAGGTATCACTTTATGTTTGAGATCTTTTTAGAACATATGATTTGGATGCTGATCATCACTTGGATTACCCTTATTTGAAGAGCAATTCTGGTATTTTATATCATAAAGACCACATGCCATGGGATTGGTAGAGAGCCAAATAATAAGCATTGGGCTCAACTGTTTTGTTTGGTGCTTTGGGTGCATTATTACATTTAGCCAAATGAAATTATATTAATAAGATAAAGATTATTATAGAAAGAATTACTCTTATGAAAGAAGTCTTGCAATTATTTAAATGACTGGATTATCATTAGATAGATCATCATTTTCTTGTGATTGGCTTGTTCATAATTCTAGTGACATCGCTTCTAATATGTCTAAATTGTCCAGGATCTGTATATTTAGAATGCAGAGTGTAAACACCATCTACATATATTAATGATATACCTCCCATGGGTAAACTAGTGGCAATGTCATATGGATGAACTTAATAGGCAGTTTTCTTATAATTCTAAATGCTACTAGATCTCAAATTATTTTAAGCTGTTTTCAATCCGGAATCCCCACAATGAACCCATTATCTCTATACTTAAGTGTTTTCTTTTGGATCAACAGCTATTGGATAAATGTATGAATCATACAATCTCTATATTTTTCACCTGTGATCACCGAAGTCATTTTCAATCCCTAATCAAAGGGATCTCTTTCTCTGCATCCAGCTGCTACAGGTTTAACCTTTTTATCAGTGAGGACTTCTTTGACATTATTTTCAGGAGGCTGAAATGATTATTAGTAAGTAGTAATTGAATAAAATTTATTATGCTACTCTGGATGATTTCTGAATGTGGATCCAAAGTCTGTGTAACCCTAATGAACAGCTCTGTCAACTAAAATCTGCTGCATATTTGTTTGATCTAATTGCTTTATTGATCTAGCTCCAGCAGTTTATGCAACTGTTGGATTACATTCAGGAAATTTTACTTTTTCTCCATTTGTTTTGACAAGTGCTCTACAATCACCTAATTGCATATTCTAAATATTCTTTGCATCAAATTTTGTCTAGAATTCCGTCCTGAATTCTCTCTATATATTATTCATATCATCATACATATCCATCATCTGGGACTATTATTTCTTTTGTAATGTAAGGAGGATTGCGATTCACTCTAGGTAATGGAAGTAAACATCCATTATCTCCAGGTATGGATATTCCCTCTTCCACAGTTCTTAACTAGTTATATTCTCCTTAAATACTGATTTCTCTGCATCTGGATCTCTCTATAATTATTAAGGAGCCAACCTATCTTCGTACCAATTAGCTGAAATTAATATCATAAATACCCATTAAAGCTGTTTTGCTATACTCAACTTCATTTGGCCTTCTCATTTAATTTTATTAATTTATTTATTTAAAACATCAAAATTACTCGATATAACTTCTTTTCCATCATAATAACTACCATTTAATCAAATCAATCTAAGATCGGTTACTTCTCTTACATTTATTTTTTATATACATTTTTTTTCAATAAAGTTATTCTGAGTATAATACGTTGTACAATATTCTTAGTTTTAGAATAATTTTATAATTAACAGAAAAATTCTTATTGAATGGAAAATTTGTTACCGACTGCAAATCCAATTCTTTAAACTCCGTTTGAATTTACAAAACCTAAATTTGATTATCCTGGCTAGATTGGGTATTTTATTTAGTAATTAGTCCCTTGCCTTATTTTCATAATTAATATAAGCCTCCAAAAGATGTTCTTAACTTCGAATGCTGTGATATCGACTTTTTTTAAAGAGAATAAACCTAGTTTAAGACATTTCACGAATTGCATAACAATTCAGCCTTGGTTTATTAAAGATTTGTTATCTAAACTCCTAAAGGATAGAATTTTGCATCTCCAAAATACTCTGGAACTCAACTATTTTCAAAAGGACCCATTCATTTTGACTCCAACTTCGAATGTGGCAATTTGTACACTGTACATAGAGTTGCCAATAAAAAATATAATTTGATCTTACATAATGATACCCAAACAAATGGTTGCACAAGATGGTATTTCTTCAGTGTAAGAACTCCAGAAAGAATGATGCTCCAATTGAATATTATCAATTTGAGTAAATCAGCATCATATTTAAGTGTCAATCCCTACATCTACACTGCTCGTACTGGATGGTATAGAGGCGGAGATAATGTGTAATATTATAAGAACAACTATAAAAAAAATCAAGACGCTAACTATTATACCTTATCATTTAGTTATCTCTTTGAAAAAGAAGATATCACCTACTTTGCCTTGTATCCACCCTATGGAGTAACAAGTCTCCAATCCTTCTTGAAACCTTTGTCGAACCTGTATTTATTTTAGCCTAATTTAGATCTTTTTTTAAATTGAAATCAATAACTATCAATCCAGGTAATTAATGCCCTGTGATCACTATGGGAGATTCATCTAAGCCTTTAATAGTTATACTGGCAAGGTAGCATCCTTCAGAAGTGATAACATCGTATGTGGTTGAAGCCATCATTTAATATTTAACAATCTAAGACGGTCAAAATCTAAGAGAGTAATTCTGTTTCAAAATTTTACCATTGATGAATCCAGATGGTGTTATCCATGGAAATAGTACCACTACACTTTAGGGAATAGATATCAACTAAAAATGGCATAAAGTTAATAAATTAATCCCTAGTGCTCAGCATGTAAAAGCAATCTTAAAAAAATCCGAAAATTTACATTTAGTTCTAGATTTACATTAAACATTTAATAAGTAAAATATTAAAAAATATTAATTAGATATGGAATAACTTTTGTTGGTAAGTGTGATCAAGATTAACCATTTATTGCAGCCATTTCATAAACTTGCCAATACGTTAATTTGAATTAAAGTAAATTTGGAAAATCAACAAAAATGGAAAATACTCTTCCATTCGCTTTAGGGTAATTTATATTGTTTTATTAGAACTATTGTAAAAATGGGTTGCATATTATAAATGAGAATTTCAAATCAAGATGGGAATGGTAAAGATATTCAAATAAAGTCCCTTTAATAGATTGGCATTGATATCTGCAAAGCTATTGATCTGACAACAACTCCTTAACTTATCAAGGAATTCCCAAAATTCCATTAATAAATGGATATTTCAGATTCTGAATCATGTCACTCTTTTGATGAAAATACTTAAAATAAAAAAAGAATTATTAAGAGAAAATTAACAACCATCAATACAGGAAATGAAAATAATCTATCTATTGCAACAACTACAACAACTAAAAAGTCATTTCTTCCATCAAAACTCAAACCTCTATGCGATTTATCCTAGTACTAAACATCAAATAAAAAGCCAATCCAATCCTCCCAATTTAAAACTAGAATAAGATCTTTTTCAACAAGAGCTCCTGATTTCTATCTAAAAAATTGATTAGCATTTACTATTAATATATAAAAGATATTATTTAACTATTAAATATAAACTTAATAATTTGATTATTTATTTATTAAGATATGATTTATTCATAAGCAAATTTATTCCAGATTATCAAACGAGAATATTGTATATTATACTATAAATATGCATTAAATAAGGAGATAATGTATTTATAAATATGAATAATCACGATCCTCTAAGTAGACATATTATGGATTGCACTAATTTAATATAAGTAGGATTAAAATCGAAAATGTAGATATATTAATGTTATCAATAGTAATATTTCTAATTGCTATATAATTAATCAACTTTATATTATAAATTGATTTGAATAAATATAACTAAGGAGATAACCAAAATTGAACTAAAAAGCGTTAACTTGACAAAATATTATTTTATATATATTAAAACTGTTCATTTCTTCTTCTTCTTCTTTTTTTTACCTATTTCTATTTTATGGATTTCTCTCATTTGAGTCTTAAATTCTAATAAATCATTAGAGGGAATGACTTTAGGTGGGGGCAATAAAATCAAAATTTCATTAAACTTATTAACTTAAGCCCAATATGAAGCATTGAATCCATTCTCATCTCTTAAATTGATATCTACTCCATAATTTAGTAATAACACAACGATTTATTTGAATCCTTATCTGGCTGCATAATGTAAACAAGTGAGACCTCTTTTATCCTACAAACTTGGATTTGCTCCGTAATCTAAAAGTAACTAGCATAATTTAAATTAATTTTTTTCAACTGCATAGTGCAAAGCAGTCTTTTCTCCTACATCATAGTATTCCTTTAAATTTGGATTTGCTTTAAATTTCAATAAAAGTTCTGTAATCTAAGGATGATTGGCTTAGACAGCATAAATGAGAGGAGTTGCACCATTAATATTTCGAGCATCAACGCTGGCTTCCTTATCTTCAATTAGTGAAATGACTTCTTAAACATTTCCATGTGCCACCGCATGGAATAACAGTGGATCCCCTTTAAATTGAGGCATAGAGATTGGATTCATTTCTAATTATAATTATTATAACCAAATTCATAAAAACTTTTATTATATAAACCAATTAGTTAGAAATCAATTATAAGGATCCCTCTTCCTTTTATTAATAAACTCACACTAATACCTTCAAACAGTCTTAATTGTCATTTTATAACATCAAGAATTTTTTCCAAACTATTTTAAGTCTTAAAAACAATATCTAAGCCAAATAAACCTTTACTATCCAAATTTCACATTAATTTTTAATTAAGAAAACTATAAATGAATCAATTATTTATCAGATTTAATCATATTTTATTCCTTTGCCTGTTAACTCTGTAATATTATCATGATTATTCCTTTTTCTTTTTCTTTCTGCTCTCCAAGTATTGAAAATTTAAATTAGCAGTATTGTACCCATGATATTGTCTTCTAAAACATATACCTAGATTCTCATTTATAAATACCATATATGAGAAATCTGCATTATCATTAAACAAAGTAAATAATCTTGCTACGCTTCCTGCATAGTTCTACAATTATGTAAGCAATGACAATTATCCTGTATTTCTATTCCTACAATTAAGTCTTATTTATAAAAATCTAGCCATAAACACTACATTTTCATTAAATTATTAACTTACATAAACTCATGTTAATGTATATAGTCATATCGAAGATCCATTATGGTCCTAGACCCAAATATAGAGGAGTATTGATAGTTATGAAAAAAACTGCTTTAAACAGCCATTAATGAAAAGACAAATCTTTATCGTAAAACAAGAATAAACTTAAAACAACACAATATTCTAAACCTACTATTATATTTTCACCATACAAAATAAATTTTGTCTGTTTATATATATTATAAGCTGTTATAAATGAAAATAGGTATAACTATTTATATTTGAAATTCATACTTCTGTGTAATAAGAATTAAAAGAGATCCCTTGAGTTGATTAAGATTTAAATATCTTAAGAATTTGAGGTAATTGATTCATAATAGCAAATGCTACCATTAAAATGCTAATTGTTCTGCTTATTGTCTATTATGAATTTACAATATACATCCGAAATGCATTCATTATTCAGCTCTGAATCTCCAAAAAATTAATCATAGCAAAATTCTGAGAATATTATAAGTTTATAGTCTTCACTTGATTAATCATTTTTCTAAGATGTTAATTAAACTGAAAATGAAAATAAAAGCAAAACAATTAACATTTCAAATTAAATTTATTATTTATTTCATAAATTTTAGCAGAATTTGTATTTTTTCATTCATTAAATATTAAAATTACCAATAAATTGTTGTATAAAATAAGATGACAAAATATCATCAATAGTATTATAAATTAAGAATCAAAATATAAGATTTGAAGATTCTTAAATAAATCCGTAAGAATTGATTCTCCAATTTTATAATATAATTTTCTTATATGTTAATATTAACTTGGAATGATTATCCTGAATTGTACATTGTTTCAAATCATATATTTCAACTTTTTTAGTTACTTTGAATGAAAAAATATTTCTATCCTTTTAATTTCTCTAAGCCTGTTATTTTCAAGTGATAAAAGTCAGATTTCCTTCTCCGGTTTCTAATATTAACAGTTTATAACGTAAATTTCGTAGCATATTCAAATATATTCTTTCGAGGCTGTTTACTTCTTTAATTAACTTATATCCTTATAATTCAAATAGATTATGTGTATAGTGCTATTTTTAATCACAAATCTTGAATAGATCAAAGTAGGAATATTTAATTTACAAATTAGTTAAGGTAAAATAATTATTTATTTACTTAATTCACCTAAATTTTGATTAATATCGTAAATTTATCAAAGATAAGCCTAGTTAAGACAATCGAGTTAAATATTACAAATTTGGAATCTAATATCTGCCATAGAATAAAAAATAAAATAGAGGATATAAAATATAAATAAATATAATTTATATCATAAGAATAATGAGAATATAGTACTTTGATAATTCTCTCCTGATTGGAAAGTTTTGGATTGGATCACTATCTGATTCCTTTATGATATTATTCGTCTTAGGCTCTTATGCTATGCTTCAATGTAATCTATATGTTAATTTCCACAAATAGGTTATTTTCTCTATTTTTTTTCAGAAGATTTCTATCTTACGAATTCATGGGTTAATTGGACATGTGTGGTCCTGTTCATGTATACTTATTTAAGCGGAACTTTTACAGAACCTGGAGTGGTAAGAAGACCTTAACCTGATGATGAAGAATCTTTTGGATCAATGAAATCAAATAGAAGCGCAAAAAGTGAAAAAATTGGGGAATACTTCTAGGAAAGGTTTTGCTCAAGGTGTAGAGTCATGAGACCTCCAAAAACAAGTCATTGTTATAATTGTAATAATTGTGTGAAGATGTATGATCAGTATGATATTAATATATATATAAGTCATTGCACTTTTATGAGTAATTGTATAGGATAAAGAAATTACAGATATTTCATTGGATGGGTTTATACTCTTGTCCTTTAATGTATTATATGGTATATTGTGCTGTTTTAACATACATATAAAACGTTTAGTATGTAAGAAGCAATGGATAAATTATTTCAGTCAGATTATGTACAATATGCAGCCTTAATTTTCTTAATGTCCCTTTGTTGCAGTTGTACTTTTTAGTAAATATCTTATTTATTTTACAGTTTACATGGGGTGGTTTAATCCTGTCTGACTTTGTTATTCATCAGTTGCTTTGGAGTTTTTTTATATGGCAACTACGATTTTGATAAGAAATATTATGAAAACTACTTTTGTAGTCTAATTTTTGTGATTGTTACTCTACCTGGGGGAATAATGTATAAATTAAATCATTTGTTATTAGGGCTTTATCGGTTTCCCTTAGTCAATCTATTCATTTGGCAATTGGGGTTAATCAAAAGGAATGGTCAGTATTGACAAGACAAGTTAATTTAAATAGCATAAGGGATACTAATATTGAATTAAGCGCTTCTCCTAACTTAGATTAAACTAATTAATATGAATAAGTTGAGAGTCAAAGTACTGATATTGTAAAGGAATCAGAGGAGGACAAATAATTAAGGTAAAAAATTGAAGATGAAATTGAAAATAATCCAGAATTAAGAGGCACTTTGTCAAAAGAGAAAATGGAATATATATTTTAACGAAGAAGGAACTATCAATAAAAGTAAAAGATGGTTGAGGATGCAAAATAATAAGTCTAAACTTATAAAAGTAAAGCATCCCTACAAAATTATTGTATTAATTTAAAAAAGTTACTATTTGACAAAATTTCCTAAAGTGAGTTATATTGAATTCATATTAAATATAGATAGATGTTCAATTTCCATTTTTATTCATCCATTATATTGATTTTCGTTTTCTTGATGTGTTTATTTTTAGAAAGGCATTGAAGATTATTAATTTGAATAAATTTGAACAAGACTTTCTTAACTGAAATATCTAGATCATAATAACATTTCAAACGATTAATGTCCACGGTTCTCACTCAGAAACTTTCTTCTTTTATAATCTCTCCTATATTATCAAACTTATTATTATTCCTCATTAATTTTATATAGTAAAAAGCTGATAGTATTACAAAGTGTAACTCCCTCTTATATTATGAAATATCAGGTATGAATTCTACTTTTATTTTAAGAAAATATTTAAAATAGAAATTAAAACTTAATTATTGGGATTTATATATGAATTTCAGGTATCTCAACTCTAAATAAACATATTTCATGATACTAATTATAAATGTTCTTAATTATAAATGGATAACTAAGGATTATACTCCAAATTAATCAAGAATTATAATAATAATCTTGAATATCTCATAAATATACTTTTAATATAAATTGTCTTGTTGTTCTTTTGATGAAATGTGGTAGAAGAAAAGGTAGTGTTTATTTTTATTCTTTTATAGAGATCTTTTTATTTGATTAGAGTCTATAGGAGGAAAATGAACTGCAATTTTAAAGGTGAATCTTGATATTATAATTTGAATTTTGATAATTCTATTATAAAGTTCTCCAAACTATTAAACAGAATAGTTATTAATAATTAAATAATTAATTTACCTAATTCTATTAAAATAATGCAAGTGCCAAGACAGATTGGGATTTATTGTTAGGATGACTAACATTTCCATAGAGGATAGAAAATAAAATATTTAATGGTGAAAAAAGATAAGGGAACGATCCAAAAAAGGTTATTTTGTGACGAATGTTTCTTAGGGAAGTACAATTCTTTACAATAACATTGCTGTAATCTTGAGGAGGTACAATCCTTAATAATTAATTTAAGCTTATCAACGGCAGAAATTATGAGGCTTTCAAGTATACTAAATTTGATAGCAATAATAAATAATAGTATTTCAATTACGCTAGAAATCACCATCCATATTTAGATATTGAATTTATTTATAATGTATAGCAATTTCATTATACCTAGATGGTTTCGTCTTTATAAGAAGAAATACAATCAAAGATTCGTGACATGATGGATATACATAAATAAAAATAAGTGGAATATCTAAATGAATTAATTAAATGGACTGAAAATCCAAAAATCAGTAATTATTTCAACTGTGATGAATTAAAGGAGGTTTTACTTAATGAAAAATTTGAAAGAAGTCCAGAAATGTTTAAAGATTTAAATGAAAAGGCTGAAATTTATGTTTAGAAAATTAATAAGGTCGATGAGAAGATTGATGAAGAAGCTATCTTCAAAATAGATGATATTGTTACCAAATAGAAACGTTTGTAAGCCTTTATAATATTTAAATAGTTTTGACTTAGATAGATTCAATGCTAGTTTTAAGGATATTATGCAATCAATCTAAAAAATAGAAGAAACAACATTTACAGACTATAAATTTTCGACATCTACTTTAGCCACTCCATATTTAGAAACTATAGTTGAGAAAATTGCACCAAAAAATGAAGAAAACTTCTATAAAAATATGAAAAGAATTTATAGGATGACTCAACAAGGCTCAAATTATTAAACATTATAATAAATAGAATTATTAGAACAAGTAGATACAATTACTGTAATTTAAACTAAAAATAACTGCATTTTTGGAGTCTATAATTGTATAGAAAATGCTCAAAATTCAATTCTATTTTAAATGAATAAAAAAAAATTTTTTTAATTCAGAAAAATAAACAAGACAGCTTTTGAATTAAATAAAAAGTCTAATTTGTCAGATTGGATTTTGAAATTTGGAGATGGTGATATTCTTATAAATTCTTCATTTACTAAATGTACATCCAAATTAGGAGCTGGTTTTGATATAAGTGATACTGATATATTCAATCCAGAAGAATATCTTTCAAATTGTAGAGAATTTGATGTTTACGACATCGAAATTTTCTAAACTTCTGAGCCCACAAAAATACGAAATACCCTGCCTCTTAAATAACCTCCTCCTCTAATAAAAATGCCAGTAAATCAAACTGGAAGCTTACAGGGAAGTACTTTTGGAAGCATAAATGATAGTGTACAGATACTTCCTACAGGAAACCCGGGATCCTAATAACAACAAAATTTTTAACCTCCTCAGCGTATACCTGGTATGAACTTCTAAGATTTCAACACTCTTTAGAACAGTTCAAAATGAAGCTTTATAATGAAAAATTATTAAGTAATTAAAATTATATATTTATTAATTATTTTCACCATATTGATTGAATTAATAGGATTTAACTTCTTTAATAAAGTCAACTAATTAATTTTTCATATGAGTTAGAAACCTTAATTCTAAATTTTTAGGGTTATAAATAATTGTTTGGTTTTGTTAAATAGATTTTTTACATTTCGGATATTGGATTAAAATTAAAACCGAAATTGGCTTGGCTTTTTAGATGAAATTAATTAGTTTAGGATTAACCCTTGAATTAAAGTATTAATATAAAGTTTACCAATTGATGAAGAGAATAACCGATTCTGAATTTAAGTAAAAATTGTTTATTTTAGATAAAATATAGCAATATTGAAGAAATGAATTGAATTTTTGAGTAAATTAATTTAAAATTCAAAAATATTATTTGTTAGAATTTGAGTTTATCGAATAATTTGGATCAATTGTTTTTTAATGATTATATGGATGTTTATATTTTAAAATACAGAATAAAGTTAGGAAGAATAACAAAATAACAACAACAATGATAAGTTGATTATAAATAATTTGACTTTGAAATATTTATAATAATAAACTCACTAAATATGTAGTCTGAATCAGACATGTCAGAGTATGATGAAAAGAAGTTTGTATTACCAAAATCGACGAAAGATCTAAAAGCTTGTTAGTAATGTGGCATGGTATTGACAGTAGAATAATGGAATAGGGAAGTGGAGTGCCCAAATTCTTGCAATGCTTCATAGACTAAATTATTTTCAGGGTAAAATTTAGTTATAAATTAATGTAGTATGATATGTGTTCTGAAACCATCATAAAGTTGGGTAATTAGAAAATTGGGGAATCCTAAGAGTATTCACCCAGGATTATATGCAATAGATGTTTAGGCAGATTGAAAATAAAGATATATAAATAGATAATATTGTACTTATGCTTAAAATAAATTGTTTTCATTCCTCTTTGTTTGGTTTTACTCTCTTGGCATTCTTTCTCTTTCTTCTGCCTTCTCTGCCTTATCCAAATGGTGAAGTGACAGCAAAATCAACCAACTTTTCAGATTCGACTCTGACTAAAAATGATGGAGAGTTGACTAATCTCTTTCCAACTCTATGATAATAAATGATTAATTTTACCTGAAATGTCGCTATCTAATCAAAGTTCTGGCATGATGAATGGAGGATGCTTAATTGCTTTTAAATACGAAAGTTTGGAGTCTTCTTTCCATCATTTTTTATGTTGTTAGACCCAAGACATAATCCAACTTTCTTTCTTGTTCTGATAACAAACCAAAACGAACCATTCTTCTAATTAAAGCTTCTCCTTCAAATAATCTTCTTGGGTCCTTTGGATCAAGTGTCAATAATTCTCTTGCTGCCTTTCTGATTCTTGCTAAAGTGAGTTGAACTCTCCAAACCTCTCTCTTGTTCTTGAGTCCATACTTACCAATAATTTGTAATCTGAAAATAAATATATTTAATTACTCGTTGTCAAGACGTTCCTTTTCAAAGGGTTTTCTTGGGGTGGCTGATGTCTTTGATCTATTTCTATAATTCTTTCCCATAATAAAAAAGATTTAAATATATTTTAAATTTATTCACAATTAAATAAATCCCTCTGCTCTTATTCACTAATAACTAGAATTCATTTCATATTTTATTTTTATAAGACATCCAAATAAATTATTTTAATGTATATAATAATTGCATCTGCCATTATTCTTGCTATTAGTTTTACTATTCAACTAACAAAAGTCACTCCCAAAAAAAAGTTATATCTTCTGGACCTGTTTCTTATCCTTCTAGGTGCAATGGCAATATATAGTGAAACCACACATAAGTTGGGTGATTTTACAGAG